>JAQQSV010000212.1:91603-183106 GCA_028646515.1 Pseudochirops corinnae
CTACCCAGCAAAATTGAGCATAGTCTTCCAGGGGAAAATATGGTCATTCAATGAGGTGGAGGACTTTCAAACATTCATGCTGAAAAAACCAGAACTGAAAAGAAAATTTGACACTCCAATACAAGAAGCATGAGAAGATAAACACAGAAAAAAAAAAAGTCAAGGATGGTAGCAGAGTTATGATCCTAGATGACTAATGATACCTTCAACAATAATATTGAAGTTCAGAAGATGAGTGTATTAGGGATGAAAGATAATTAATTTTGGATATTTTTAGTTTGGGACGTCTGTCAAAAATCCATTTCCAAATATTCAATAGACTGTATAGGTCTAGAACTTAGGAGAGATATTAGGACTGGTTATATAACTCTGGGATATAATAATAATTAGCCCCATGGGAGTTTATGAGATTATCAAATGAAAGTAAAGACAATATGTAAAGAAAAGTGACCAGGTGATAGTCTTAGGAAATACAATTAGTTGGTATGACATGGATAAAAGCCCATCACAGAAAACTTAGAGTTAATAATTGTACAGGTAAGAAGAGAACCAAAGTGAAACAGTGACTTGAAAATTTAAAGAAGAGAGGATATACTGAGAGAGAATTAGTGTCAAATGCTGCAAAGACATCAAGAGGGATAAAGGTGAATATAACATAAAAGGGAAATGATGGATGTTGGAGAAGATGTGGGAAAATTAGAACACTGATACATTGTTGGTGGAGTTGTGAATTGATCCAACCAGTCTGGAGAGCAATTTGGAACCATGCACGAAGTTATGAAATTGTGCATACCCTTTGATCCAGCAAGACTACTATGAGGTCTATATCCTAAAGAGATAATAAAAAAGGGAAAATGACCCACATGTACAAGAATATTTATAACAGTTCTTTTTGTTGTGGCAAAGAATTGGAAATTGAGGGGATGCCTATCAATTGGGGAATGGTTGAACAAGTTGTGGTATATGAATGTAGTGGAATATTATTGTGCTATACAAAATGATGAGCAGGCAGACTTCAGAAAAACCTGGAAAGGCTTACATGAATTGATGCTGACTGAAGTGAGCTAAATCAGTAGAATGTTGTACAAAGTAATAGTAACATTGTGTGATGACCAGCTTTAATAGACTTGGCTCTTCTCAGCAATACAACGATCTAAGACAATTCCAAAAGACCCATGATGAAAAGTGCTATCCACATCCAGAGAAAGAGCTATGGAATCTGAATGCAGTTTAAAACATGTTATTTTCACCTTTTGTTGTTCATTTTTTCTCTCTTGGTTTTTCCCTTTTGTTCTGATTCTTCTTTTACAACATGACAAATATGGAAATATGTTTAATATAACTGTATATGTATCACCTTTATCGGGTTACTTTCCCTCTTGGGGAAGAAAGGGAAGGAGAGAGAAAATAAATCTGGAATTCAAAATCTTACGAAAGTGAATGTTGAAAACTTTCTTTACATCTAATGGGAAAAAATACTTTTTTAAAAAATAGAAGGATAAAGACAGAGGAAACATCAAGAAATTTTGCAAATAAAAGATCATCTAAAATTTTGGAGAATCTAGTTTTATTTGAATTTTGAAATCAGAAGCCATATTCCAAGGGGTTTATAAGAGATTGAGAGAAGTGGAAACAATGAGTAAAGGAAGCATATCCAATGAGTTTATCTGAGGAGAAAAAGAAATTTATATGTTGATAGTTTTGGAATATTTTAGGATTGAGAGGTTTTTATTTTTTATTTTTTGTTATAATGGGGGGAGTCATGAATGTGTTTGTAGGCAGAAGGGAAGGAACCAAAGAAAGAAAGAAATTGAAGATTAGAGAAACGGGGCATGATAATGTGACAATTTCCTGGGGGGGGCGGGAGGAAAGTAGTATACGGTAAGATCAAGAGTACATTTAGAAAGGTTGAACTTGGCTAGCAGAAGGTCTACCTCTTCATTAGAAAATGGAATTATTGAAAATATGGGTATTTGATGTCCAGGGGAAATGGACAAAGTAGAGAGGGAGAAGAGTGAACTCAGGGTAAATGACATCTATTTTTTTTTTTTTGATGAAATATGACTTAAAGTCTTCTGTTAAGAATATGGAGAGAGGGGTGGTATGAGTAAGAAGAAAAGGTTTATAATTGTGGCTTGGCAAGAAAGTTTCAATTAGGGAGAAGTAGACAGAATGCCTTACTTTAGTAAGGACCCAGTTGATAATAGATCACATCATACTGGACCTAGTTAGCACAGTTCTGTCACTTGTTCCAACTCTATTCACTAATACATGAGCAATAGTTGAGGAGGAAATAATGACAGTGACAATGGTAACAGTTGACATTTGTGTAGTGACTTAAGATTTATGAGGTATATTATGTACTTTCTCTCATTTGACCCACACAGAAATCCTGAGGTATAAAGTCTATGATTACTTCCATTTTGTAGATATGGAAACCAAGGCTCAGAGGAGTAAATGCTTTGCTTAGAATTTTTTTTATAGGCAAGTATCTAAGATGGAATTCAAATTCAGATTTTCCAGACTGAAGATCCAGTGTTCTATCCACTTATTTTATAACATAAGAGCTAACATTCATGCCATGCCCAGGTTGAATGAATATTATACAGGTTAGGTTATATGCAACAGAGAAGTTTTGTCAAGCAAGCTTTTGTGGGTTGAAAGAGTAGATTGTAGACGGAAGTGGAGTTTCCTACTCTCTTTCACTTTTAAAAGAAACCAATGCTTTCTTCTTTTTTAAAAAGTTAACCCCTCTTCTCCCTCAAAGAAACATTTTGATCATGATTAACTTCCAAACAGACTCTCCTGATGACAGGAAAGTCTATTAACCCCTCTAATTAAAATGAGCATAAATATAACCAGTCTTGGGCTTCTGAAGGAACTGGAAATCCCTAAGTCTTCTTTCAGCTAAAACTCTTGATTCTCAGACACTGTCAAAAATAAACTAGCATTCTGGGAAGAGCTTTGTGGTCCCTGTATGAAAGTGGAACACATTAGTCACCATTTTGCCTTGTTGAAATCTGGCAAAAAAAAAAAATTAAGAGAAAAAGAAAAAAAAGTGGTTAAAATGATAACTATCATTGGTCAACTTCATTTGACTAGACCTTGTCAGTTAATTTGGGGAGACTTTTCTGAATTGATAGGAGCAGAAGTATGATACACAATGAGTGAGAACTGACTTCAACACAGCTCCCCACCACCATCTGTTTCCAATAAAAAGTGGGTGACATTTTTCCCCTTCTGCCTGGAGTTTTGAAATGATGATTTAGTCACAGACGTTTATTTGCCTCCTTTTGTAGAGGTGTCATGGAGTTTACCATACCTTTAGATTCCCTTGAGACCATCATAATTGTGATAATGAAATGAAGAACAATAATACTGATGATAACGTTTATATTGTCATACTTCAAGAACCTACTGTTGATCAAATTGATTGATTTCCTCAATCAATACAAAAGGCATCTTCTCGGAGCCTTAGTCATAGGTAGTCTTTTTAAGTTCTTTTGGCCAAAAAATACCTTTAACCATGGTTGATATGATGATAACCATCATCAGATGCAACCCTGCTCTGGTTATGGAGTATATTGACCGAAGCGCCTACTCACTCTTATCCCAACTTGAAGATCTTTGATGAAACACTCTATCATTCATGAAGGCAGAGCTCTTCCACTGGAGTCCATGCACTTAATGTTTTTAGTCCTTTTGATAACAGTATTTTAATTTAATTGATTTCCTCTGTAATGCTGCTTACTTTATTTAATTATTTAAAACTGTTATTCTTAGAAGGGGTCCATATTGTTTACTGATCTGTTTCTAAGACATGGGAATAGTCAAGAACTGCTGTACTATGGTTGCACCTTGTTACATGAATGAAAAATACAATCTCCTGCCAAACTTGAAGCTTTTCCAGATTATTAAGATCTGTCAGATCTGGCACTCTACTGGCATAGCTTTTGAGTACTGAAGGAATTATTGGTGCCATGATGAGATTCATATGGACTTTATCAAATGATGACAATAATGAATACAACAATGATAACAGATGATGATGACAGCAATGAAGGTGATGATAACTTATGTGTTTTTGTTACTTTGCATTTTACAGATTGCTTTCTTCATAACCACCAAGTAAATGCTGGTAGTGCAGATGTTACTTTTACTTGGGTCTAATATGCAATTTATGCTGTGTTAGATGTTGAGTGAAAGTTAAAGATAAATAAATGAAGTAAAGACTCAGTCCTCATCCTCAATAGCTTGAAAATTAAGGGAGAAAAAAGACTAGAGGATATATTTCACCTGCTTCATTACTTCAAATATCTTCATTCATTCCTTTTTAAATTGATACAGACCCAAAGTCCCTTTAATCTTCCTACCATAAGGACACTAGCCTTCATGAACTACTTTGACAGAAAAAATCATGAATGATATAGCATTTCATCAAAGATCTTTACGTTGGGGAAAGAGTGAGTAGGCTGTAATTAAATAGACTCAAATACCAGAACTGGATTGCATTCTTGTTAATTTTCATCAGTTTTGTGATCTTAATTTGGTACTTCGAGGATCTGCTATCTTGTTGATGCAAGCACACTAGTCGGTCAGCACAGATCTCGATTCTTCTGTGTCTTGGTATATGGCCTGAGGGTTGCTCAAAATGTCACAACCCAGTGACTGATGGGGGATAAAAGTTTCTAACTGGATTGTACCTGCCAAAGCTCTTCATCTCTAGCAGAACTTACATGTGGTCTTTGGAAAATGGGGTTACCTCTCTACTGTGATGAACCATCAGAAGAGGACTTTAGTGGAGGTTACAAGTAAATCTGAACACATTTCATAACATAACTGTAAGAGTTTCATCTTAAGGCATTCTCCAGGAGAATCTAGCTCTTTTTATTTGGAATATCTATATTTTTAGGGGAGAGAGAGTGAATCAGTGATTTCATTGGTATCGAGAATTCCCATGTAAAGCAAGTCCCTCTACCAATTCAGGTCAGCACCATCTCTGCAGTTTATAGTCATACACACTTACACAGAGTACTAAGAGGTCAAGTGCCTTGCCCAGGGTCACATAGCCAGTATGTGACCTCCTCTTCTGTCTCTCTCTCTAACTCTCTGTCTCCCTCTCCCTTTCTCTCTTTCTCTCATTTATGTAAAGAAATCTGTATTTAAAAATGTGCTTCTCATCCTGCCTCTGGTTCTTGACAAGTTACTTAGTATCCCTAGGCATCATTTTTCTCTCCTGTAAAATGAGGATTTTGGATTAGATGACTTCTAGGTACCTTCTAGCTCTAGACCTGTGATCCTCAGAGCCAGTGATCATGATGGATAAGAAATTAGTTCAGAAAAGAAAAATCTATTTTCCGTCAAACCAATTCTTTTGCAACACATACATACAAAAGCTCTTGTGGAATTTTTGTCAAGGAACACAAACTCAAAATAAAACAAAACACACTCTTTTACAAAAATATCAGTTATGTTTTTGCTACTATATTATCAATTGCATGTGGAATCAATGTTTTCATCTCTGTTAAATCAGGGATCTTGTAGAGAGGGTGAAAAGGAGTCAGAATATCCAGGGAAGTGTTGGAAAGAGGAAATAATTCTATATTTGGCTCTAGAGGATCTTAGTTCAAGTGCTAATCCCACTCTCTACTACCTTTGTCACTTTCAGAAAGCAATTTACCTCTCTATGCCTCAGCTTCTTCAACTCTGAAACAAGAGGGTGAGACCCAACCTTCAAGGTCCCTGACCACCCTAATTCTATGGCCCTAAAGTCATAGCTCAACCTCTTGTTATCTCTTGGCCTTGCTCAGAAGAGATAGCATGAAAGAACTATGCAGCCTGATGTGATTGAGATGAGGGTTCAAATCCCACCTCTGACACTTGCTCCTCACAAAACCCTATACAGGTCACTCAATCTCAGGTTCCTCTAAAAGGAGGGAGTTAGACTTGATAAAGGAGTGGGAAACCCATGCCCTTGAGGCTCAGGTTCCCCACCCCTGGACTAGAATAATTCTAAGGTGTCCTATGACTCCAAATCTAAGATTCATTATCTTGTAAGGTAGTTTTCTGAACATCAGTATCATCTTCTGGTAAACAGGAATAATAACTAGTTCAATAGTAAACCACAGGATGAAAAACAACAAGGTAAGGAAGTGCTCTGTAAACTTTAGAGCAATGAGTTTTTATTGATACTGATAGCTAATAGCATTCAATTGCATGTACCAATTTACCTCATATTTAAATGAACACACTTTTAAATTTTATCTGATTATTTTCATTTTCTCTATTCATTTCTCAAATTTGGGCATTCAGCAAAACAATAAATTAGCCCTGATTTGTAGTATTTGCCAATTTCCAAAATGTAAATGTTCACACTGGAAATTTTACATTAGGTAGTTTGAGCTGTATACAGCACACTTCTTGTTTTAATCTTAACTCTATCATTAAAAAGTTGTGTTACTCAGGGTAATTCATTTCACTCATCTCAGACTCAGTTTCCTCATCTGTATATATGATGAGAGAGTGGCTAGCTGATGTCATTAGTATAGTTAGCTCCTAGATAAGAAAATCTCTTCTACAAATGTCTTCAGCACTTTCTCCTGGACTTACAGTCTTAGAAAGCAATGAGTGTGTTCCAGAAAGACTAGTCTCACTGGCATGAGGGCTGCTGAGACCTTTTAAGGGCTGCTTTCTACCTTTGGTGTCCACCCGCTCCATCAAACTCTCACCTGTGGCTCCAAAATGTTGTAGTATGCACAGTGGCTACATCCTGGTTAACCATTTGGGCAGATGGGCTAAACCAGGTTGAGTATAACAGAAGGGCCTCAAATCCATTGGTGAATGAGGGGTTTTCTACCTCAAGCATGTGAAGACTTCCCCTGGTGCAATGAGTGGGTGGATGAGAATAATTTGTTCCAACAATCTGAAGGCAGCTGAAGCAGGTGCTACAGAGTGCCTTAGAGCTTGATTAGACATCAAAGACACTGTATCTCAAGTCATCACCAGCTGTCTTGACTCTGTCTTGTCACTGGACTGTGATGAATCTGGAAGAGAAAATGAGGCCAGTGACTTCATGAAGCTCTGCCTCACTTAAATCCAATTTATACATGAATCAAAAGATATCACTCATACCACTTTACCATTTTTACCTATCTCAAAGTCCTGTGGTGACAGGCAAGTGATGAAGTAGCAGGTGCAGATACACTGGGAGCTGTAGTCACAACCCTGCATACCAGCAGCTCAGACCACAGGGCCATTTTTCTCATTGAATTGCGGTTCTGGAGTGGGATTCTGCAGGGCCCTGGCTGTCTGAGCAGTCTTTTTAAGGATCACATTGCTAACCTCCTGATGTAAGGAAGGGGCTTGAAAAAGTACCCTAAAAATTATCTGCTTACCCAACCCTAGTCTGATTGCCGCAACAATCAGGGATCCCACTATCTGGTCAATACACACACACACAAAATGTATACAAACTTCTACAAAGATGAATCCACTCACTGTTGGTACATGGGATATACACACATTTATAGACAATACAAAATCCAGTAGACCTGAAAGAAAAATAGTCCTTATTGCAAGAGAACTCAGCTGGGATTGCATCCAAATAGTAGCTATGAGGGAAATAAGGCTGACAAGTGAAGACCACCTTACTAAAGTCAGTGTTGGATACACATTTTTCTGCAGTGGCCACAGTGAAGGGGAAAACCATGAAGCTGGCATAGGTTTTGCAATCAAACCTAATTTAGTCAACAAACTTGCATACCTATCAAAAGCAGTGAAGGACAGACTCATGACAATGTGATTGCCACTTGCAAGAAAATGCCATGGTACTATCATCAGAGCCTATGCTCCCCCCATGATGAATCATGATGAGTTAAAAAAAATATGAAGACCTGGAGACCCTTATCATCAGTGTGCTAAAAGGGGATAAACTTATAATGCTGGGTGACTTTAACTCTATAGTAGGCTCAGACTACCAAGGATGGCAGGGAGTGCTTGGGAGAGATGGAGTTGGGAACAGCAACAGCAATTGTCACTTACTACTGAAGACTTGTGTGTCTCACTGCCTTCTCCTCACCAACACTGTCTTCCATTTACCTAACTTTGGAGCAAACATTGACAATTAATAGACTACGTGATTGTTAGGAGAAAAGATAGACAGGATGTGAGAGGAAAAAAGGCAATGTGTGGTGCAGAGTGCTGGACCAATCATAGACTTATCCTCCCCAAGCTAAATATTCACATTCAACCAAGTGGTGGCTCCAGAACAAAATGATTATGAGAAGAATTGTCAACAGATTAGAAATCTTCTCTGACTTAGAGGAGTTTGTTGCTAACTTAGAGGTAAAGTTGAGCCAATGCACAGTTGGCAACAATGGAGCAGAAAAGGAGTGGGTAGCTTTAAAAAATTTGGTGTACAACACTATTTACTCATCTGGTTCAAGTCACTTAAAAACATCAAGACTGGCTTGATGAAAATGATGGGGTTAAATTGCTTCTTCTGACCATCATGTGAGCGCATGATCTGTGCGAGTCCTCCATAAAATAATCTTTTAGGCAAGTATACATTTGGCATTCAAAAACCATGGCCAGTCCATTGTACTTGTGTTCTCTCAGTAGAGTTTGAATGCTTGGTAGTTTAGTTTGAGAAAGGACTTCAGTGTCTGGCATTTTATCCTGCCAGGTGATCTTCAGAATCTTCCTAAGACTGTTTAATTGGGGAGCAATTCAGTTTCCTGGCATGGTGCTGGTATACTGTCCAGGTTTCACAGGCATACAACAATGAGATTAACACAACAGTTTTGTAGGCTTTCAGGTTAGTACAGTCCAATACCTCTTTTCTGCCATGCTTTCCTTAGGAGCCTCCCAAACATGGAGCTAGCTCTGGCAATGCATGTGTCAACTTCATTATTAATGTGTTCATCCCTAGAAAGTATAGTGCCAAGGTTAAGTAAACTTATCCACAACATTCAAAACTTCTCCATTTGCTATAACCAGTGGTTCCACATATGGGTGGTGTGGTACTGGCTAATGAGTACTTATAGTTTCTTAGTGTTAATTATTAGGCCAAAATTAGCACAAGCTGCAAAGAATCAATTCATACTTTGTTGCATCTCAGCTTCAGAGGCTGCATTGACTGCACAATCATCTGCAAACAAAAAATCATTGTCCCACACTTTCCACATTTTGGTCTTGGCTTGTAGCCTTTTCAAGTTGAAGAATTTGCTGTCAGTGTGGTGGCTGACCTCAATGCCATGTCTGTCCTTATTGAAAGTGTTTGACAACATGGCTGAAAACATAATGGTAAAACACATGGGAGCAAGTACAAAGCCTTGTTTTACTCTATTGCTGACTGGGTGCAAGAGAATCCTGACAGTATTGAAGGCCTTAATCGAATGTACAAATGTGTACAGACTTCAGTTCTGTTCTCGGCATTTCTCTTGGAGTTGTCAGCAAACACAATACTGATCACTCCTCAGTCCTTTCTGAAGCCAAACTGGCTACAGAAAGACACTCTCAAGGTTTCTTAAGAACTTTGGAAATAATTGTGTGACATGTGAGACACTGGCACAGGATTGCCCAGCATGGTATGCCTTCATCAGAGAAGGGGCTGTGATTTATGAGCAAAGTAGAATTGGAGTAACTCAAAAGAAACGTGAGATGCACAAAGTTAGAGAACCCATTTCAAATGTTCATATGGACTATTCATGCCTGACCTGTGGTAGAGCCTTCTGAAATTGTATTTGTCTGATCAGCCACAATTGTTCACATCGTAACTTGACTCTAACATAGTGATGTCAGTTTGATCCTCTTCAAGAATGAAGGACAACAATATTCCCAGGGTCAAGAAATCAGTGGGTGTGAGACATGGGACTGGAACCCAGGTCTCCCTTACTCCATGATCAAGTCATAAAATGATGAGACTGTACTAAATATTCCCTAAGGTCTTTTACATCCAATGTTCTGTTTTTCATTATTCTACATTCTAAGGACTTTTACAGCTCTAACATAATGGTATGCATTCTAATATTCTTTGTCTCAAAGTCTACTCCTGCTCTAACATTTTAATCTATCTTTTGAGAACAAATAGTTGAAGCATCCGTGTCATCCTATGGATACCATGGTCACAATCAGTTATTCACATTGGAGAAAGTTACAATAACTCAACATAGTCCATCCACAAAGGTTGCAAATAAGACCCTGTCAAGGACAGGCATTTCTTAATTTGTGGAAGGAACAACAGCTGGAGGTCTTTATCTTTGACATCATTTTTTTATTCTCTGTATTCCCTTACCCATCTCACTTAGTACTTACTTGTTGGCTATTCTGCACAATGTAATTTATTTAGTTATTTCAACGTAAAACCCTAGATTATGAGGAAAAATTACCTATCAGTTAGCACGTCATCCCCACCCCTAAAGTTGCAGAAGTTGTCTGTTTACACTATTAAAACTCCACAATCTCTACTGCTGAGAACCATAGAATTGTAAAATATTAGAACCCAAAGAGTCTTCTTTAAGAAAGAAGAAATTGAGCCCCAGAGAGCAGGGAAGGACATAAGTTTTTATTAATCATCTACTATGTGTGTACCTAGGTGGCGCAAATAATAGAATGCCAGGTCTGGAACTGATGTCTTCCTGAGTTCAAATTTGGCCTGACACTTACTAGCTCTGTGACCCTGGACAAGTCATTTAACCTTGTTTCCCTTAGTTTCTCATCTATAAAATAAGCTGGAAAAAGAAATGGCAAACTGCTCCAGTATCTCTGCCAGTAAAATCCCAACTTGAGTTAGAGGGCTGGACACAACTGAAAAACAACGTAACAACATCAACAAAAGTGGCAGGTGCTATGCTAAGCACTTTACACATATCATCTCATTTGATCCTCACAACAACCCTATTAAAATCCTCTTTTTACAGCTGATGCAACTGAATCAAATGGAGGTTAAATGACATGCCAGGGTCACATAGGTAGTAAGTGTCTGAGGCTAGATTTAAACTCAGGTATTTCTGATTCCAATTCCAGTGCCCTATATACTGGATCAGCTAATTGCCCCAGGGAAAATGATCTAACTTAAATTCCAACTACAGACTGTTGGAAAAAACCCAGACTTTGGAATCTGAAGTCAGTTCTCTTTACCTTTGGCTCAGATTAATGGGGCTGAGTGAAGCTTGCTGATTTGGATCTTCCTGGGAAGAAGATTTTAAAGAACTTTTTTTTGCCACTAACTCTTTCCTCTTCTCTCACAGCAAATTTAATCCATTTGTTCTATTTTAATTTCAACATTCTGGTGTCCTTCTTTCCAGTAAAATCCTCCTCTGATGCCTCATTAGAATCCTGGGATCTCAATCAATCAATCGATAATCAATCAATGACACATTTAATTAGTGCCTGTTATGTGCCAGGCACTATGACTATGCCGATGAATTTCAGGCTCTGATAGGTCCTGCTAAGTGGAGAGCTCAGAAGCCAACAGTAGAGTATTCAATGTGAGTCAGTCTAGCCAAGGGCAGAGACTTATAATCAGAAAACTTGTCTTTGGAAGTGGCAACTCATAAAGGTCCTCTAGTCATGAAGAGATGGATATACTCTGCAATCATCAAGGACATGCCCACACATGATATAATTGATCTTTTAAAGTACTGAAGAAGAATATGAAAACTTTCTTTCTTTCTTTTTTTCCTGCTTCTCAACTAAAAGGGGATTTTATTGATATCACAGTCCCATTAAACCCAGGAACAAGGCCTTGTTACAACAGATTACTCAAGAACACTTCTGTCAAGGGAGCCACAACAAAACTGGGTCCTGAAGCTGGTCTTTATTTGACCTTCTTCTTGGGGTGCAGATTGTTGGTGTGGCCACACTTCTTCTTACAGCAGTTTACAACTCAGGGGTACAGGAGGGCGTAACACTTGCGGCAGATCATCTTGTCACAGTTGTACTTCTGGGCCAGCTAGCGAAGGGAAGGCTCAATGGCGCCCCTCTAAGACGCAGCATCAAGTGCAGGGTGGACTCTTTCTGGATGTTGTAGTCCGAGAGAGTTTGGCAGCCTTCTAGCTGTTTTCCAGCAAAAATCAGACGTTGATCTGGTGGGATACCTTCCTTGTCTTGGATTTTGCCTTTTTCATTCTCGATAGTATCACTGGGTTCGACCTCAAGAGTGATGGTCTTGCTTGTCAGGGTCTTCACAAAGATCTGCATCTCTGCAACGCTGTGCCCACCACTCGGCCGCCTCTCTGAAGAGAAAGAGGCCACCAGAAGCGGAAACCTCCCCTTCGCTCAGAATATGAAAACTTTCAATGACATTCCTTAATGGATAGAGCAAGAAATCAAGGGATCTGAGTCTTGTTTCCAAAATCAGCAATCCTAAAAAAGACCATAAGATAGCAGGCATAAGTTATATAACTCTTTCTGGTTGTGGATTTGCGATGACAGGTTTTCTCCTGATAAAGGGAACTGTGTAAAGCAACAATGCATTGGTAAATTCAAAGGACTATTACATAAAGTAGATTTTCATCAGAATGAAGTTTTGGAAGAACACCTAGTTAGGTTAGTTTCCTAACCTAGGTGAATGTAATAATAGCTTAGATTTATACAAGGCTTTGAGGTCCTCACAAGAACTCTTGTGATGCTGAGAGTCTGAGTATTGTTATAATTGTTTTATCCACAAGGGAAGCTGCGACTCAGGTGAAGTGACTTGTCCTTGGTCACATAGCTGGCAAGTACGTGTCTGAGCCCAGACTACTTGAGGCAGATATTCCTATTCCAAGTTCAATGTTCTTTCCACTAAACTAAACTGCCTTAATATATCAAGGCAACCTTCAATTGGGGTACTTTCTTGTCACAATGCTCTGAGACCATGCTATGAAGTAGAATAGAAGCTCATTGAGGACAGGAACTATTTCCATTTTTGTCTCTGTTTCTCCAGTGCTTATATAAATTGAAAAAGATATATTTGAGTAAGAGTGCTGGACATGGAATAAGGGAAACCTGCATTCAAGTCTCACCTCAAGCATCTAATAGCTGTGTGACTCTGGACAAGTCATTTAACTTCTCTTAGTCTAATTTTCCTAATCTGTAAAGTGTAGATAATAGTAACACCTTTCTTATAGGGTTGTCGTGATGATCACATGAGATAACCATGCCTTGAGACCATAAAGTGTTGTATAAATGCTAGCTAAAAGAAAAAAAGACAAAACAAATCTTCCCACGTACATTATGACATTTTCAGGGAATAATGTCCACCTGATAGCAAGTCATACAAAACTATGATTTCTTGCAGACTTTAGGACATACTTTTTTCCTAACTCTGTGACCTTGGGCAAACCACTTTTTCTCTGGTTATGAGATTTGTCATTTTTCAATTGAGAGATTTCATGTAGACAACAGATGCTGTCCCTTTCAGTTTTAAACGCTAGGATTCTTAGTGATGTCTTACATCCACTTGAGTGAATCCAGGAATACACTTAGGCCATTTTGAGATAGAATTCAAAGCAAGGCAGTCTAAACAAAATGAGATCTGGCAGTTCTTGAAAAAGGGGAATAGACCTAGAGGACTTAGTTCTAAAATCATAGAACTGGAAGAGACAATTGAGGTCATCTTGTCCAACCCCCTTAACCTTTTATTGAGATGAATTTACTTCAAAGATAACATGTAGTTCTTCTTAAAGGAAACCTCATTGTCTTTTGTGGATGTAGACCCCAAGATAGCTGAGTGGGAAAGGAAATAGTTCTTGGGTTTAAAGAGAAAATGACTATGTGTTTTTAGATCCTTTGCTCTAGACCAGCTCCAGATTTTAGTCTTATTTGTTTCAAACGGGAAACCGTATAAAGGAGCTTTAGTGGACTGCAAACTCAATCTGAATAAGATCAGGAAATATTAGGCAATACTAAGATAGACATAGTGTTGAGAATGAGAAGTGGCAGTCCTTCTGGTCTGTGATCATCCTGGAAAATCTATGTATATTGTATTATCATTCTACATACCACATTTTAAGAAGGACTTTGACAACTGGAAAGCATCAAGAAGAGGGCAACCAGGATTTTGAGGGTACTAGAGATCTTGTTATGCCACATAGGGATTGAAGTCAGCTCAATTCATTATACTTTTTACTAAATTTCTACTTAATATGCATAAGGTGCTATGTGGGCTTAGTATCAGGGATACAAAGTCAAGAATGTAATGATTTGAGTTTACTGAAATCTCCAAGATTTTTTTTCCAGACAACTTATCTAGTCATGCTCCCCTCATTTTTATGCTTGTGAAATTAATTTTTTTTTACCTCATGTATAAAAATTTACAATTCATCCCTAATAAACTTAATCTTATTCAGTTTAGCCCAATTTGATAGCTGATCAAGATGGAAAACAGACAGAAGTATCAAATGGTTGAATAGAAAGTGAGATTGTTCCAATCAAGAAACATGAAATTCATGAAGAGCCCTTCTCATCCTTCACTCCAAGATTCCCAGGGATCTTAGTGAGAAAAGAGCAAGTTTCATGAACCATTATATTTTAATGAAAAAAGTACTGACTCTGAACCCAGATAAATTTTCACTTCTCTCTAAGTCATCGTACACACACACACCCCTAAATATAGACACACACTCACATACATACTTATATGCATATAGAGAAAGTACATATATGTATGTATATACACACATATTTCCAAGTTATATACATAAATACATATATGTATATAAGTATACATGATCAGTACATATTTATTTTCATGCTCTCCCTTAAAACTATGAGCTATTGGGGGGCAAGGACTGCATTTTGCTTTCCTTTGTATCTCTAGTACTTAGCATAGTTTCCAGAACACAGTATTCATTTAATAAATGTGTGTTGACTGACCAACCCCTGGACTATGTGAACCTTAAGGATCAGTCCTCTACAACCACAGAACCAAATATATGACCATAAGTGCTGATTTGCCCACCGAGACTCAAATATATAAATGATAAGTTTTAGGAGGAAAGGAGAGGAGCACAGTATTTTAAAAGCTGTTTAGAAAAGGGATTATACTTACTTTATTTTCCCTCAGAGGTTAGAAACGAAAGCAATAAGGATAAGTTACAGAACTTTTTAACAACAACAACAAAAAGCTGTAAACCAGTGTAATGGTAGCTTTCTGATGCAATGAACTTCTCATTACCAGAAGCATTCAAGTAAAAGCACAATGACTACCTGTCAGGGACTTTTGGAGGGGATACTGTTAGGCATCGGGGTTGAAGATTGGGTTAAATAGCTTTTGTCAGACTAATTTCAGCCAATGTGGCAGAGTATGAAGAATAATATATTTAGAATCAGGAGACCTGAGTTCAAGTATTGCTTCTGAACCCTCTATGTGATCTTAAGCAAGTCACTTAACCTGTCAATCATTCTTCTGTAAAAGGAGGGGGATTGGAGCAGGTAGTCTTTCAGGTTCATTCCAAATCTCACATTCTATTATTCTAATACTTTCTGGTAATCTATAATGACTTTGTAGAATAAGTTTTTGGAAGAAATGGGTGTGCTCTACATTAATCTAAAAAAATAGATTTAAGAAAGTTTTTGTGAAAGTCAAGGCTGCTAGAGTTACATCTCTATCTAAGTGTTATAAGGGGAACTGGGCAGCCACTCTCAAGCTTTTGATGTTAATATCATGAAGAACAATGAGATCAATCAGTCAGCCTTGGAGTCACATAAAGAAGCACAATACTTGGGTCATTGGACCATTAGATAGATTCAGAGTGGCAAGTTTAGCATTCCTTCAGTGGAAATACTGCAGAATAATTCAACAGTTCCTACAGACTTCTATCCTGGGACTTAAGCTCTTTGGTAGTAAAATTATGATTTTCAAACTAGAAAGTGTTCATTTAACCTATTTATGTTCATGTTCTGGCTAATCGGTAATTCTTTATCTCAAACTGACTTTAAGTCCTGGAACCTTTCCACTATACCACAAACACTTGGGTTGAGTCCTGCTTCTGCCTCTTTCGTTGTGCATTGTCGTAGTTGAGTCACTTATTCACTTAGTTGAGTCACTTAATTTCTCTGTATTTTTTCATGCTTAGAATGAAAATAACAAAAACCCTGGCAATCCCCACTCACAGAGCTGTTGTGAGGAGTCATTTCATTTCTGTATTCATGTTTCCACAACTGTCAAGAGAAGGGGTTGCACTTTATGTTTGTTGCGTCTGGGTGTCTTATGTTAAAAGAATACCTGTGGCCTACTTAAGGAGTCCTGGGCTGCATCTCTGTCCACATTCCCTCATACTGACTTTCCACCATAAGTCAGCATGATCAAAATCTTTTTAATTACTGACAGTGCTAGCTGAAATACTAGTTGGTGGGAATATGTCAGCTTTGCCTCTGGCTCTATGGGGCAGGATACTAATGTAAGGACTTCAAAGGGTTGATGCCAATAGATGATATGTATCATAATTCAATTATGGCATAATTAAGGTGACATGTTGTATACTAACATTCATCCTGAGACAAAAGACAATTCATTTGGAGAGTGAATTCATCCACCATGATCTTTTTTAACTTCAATTTTAATGAAAAATTTTGAATATCTGTTATATAACAAGCTTTTGTTCCTGTATAGAGTACTGAAATTACCTTAGCTCCCTCTATTCCTCATTTCTCAGCTAGCTGAACTATTCTGGGACATCTCTGCCTTCACCATGCCCCCATGTTGGTTATCTTCCCTAACTCCCACCCCCAATTTTAGCTCTAATGTATGTGTTATCTCCCACCATTGTATTATAAATTCCTTGAGGGCAGGAACCATCTTTCTTTCTCATATTGTTAATTGTATCCCTAGCATTTATTTGGATCCCCCAGCCTGGCACATAGTACATACTTAAATGTTGACAGGTTGACTGATTTTTCCATCTTTCACCTACGTGAGCCTCAAAAAGACAATGTAAGAATACTGGTTCTGGAGTAAGAAGAACTGGACTTCTGACTTCTCTAATCATAGGCAAATAATTTACTTTCTCTCTAGGCCTCAGTTTCTTAAGATGAGGAAGGATAATGGTGTGGTGGACATAGCAATGAATGTGAGTTTAAATCCCATTTCTAGTTTTTATGATTTTGTGGCCTGTTTCTTCAACTATAAAATGAAGGAACTGGACTAGATCAATGTTAAGGTCTATTTGAATATTACATCTGCGATCTTGCCGTATCATTCAAAGTCTCTTCCAACTCTAATGCTATGATTCAATAACTTTATGAATTGTGGTATATATAGCAGTGAATCATGAAGTACCATGCACTTGGAATAATTAAAAATAAATGTAATTGTAAATTCTGGGAAGACCATAGTGACTATGAGTTGGTTGCAACCTATCACCAACTTAGAATTGACCTAAAAGATATTTTGAGGACTTCAAGTTAGAAAAGGAGGTAGATCAGTTATGAAGTGAGAACGAGAGAAAAGAGGAATACAGGGCTGCCCTTGTTCCTCAAAGATACTAAAAAAACAAAACAAAACAGAAGAAGATCTACAGTGGGTTAACGGAATCCTCTGTGGAAGATTTCATAATAATAATATTTATGTAGTACATTAAGATTTGCAAAGCACTTTATAAATTATCTCATACCTATAATAACTCTGGAAGCTATTACTTTTTTTATTTTTAAAATAAATTTTATTTGTGCCTTTCAAATATATCATATATATTTCCCAGTGTATACCTCCCCTGACTTACCTCCAAGAGACATTCATTACATGAAATTAAAAAAGGAAAACAAAAGTTCAGCAAAATAACTTCAAAAAAATCTAACATATAATGTTCCACAACCATTCTTCCCCATCTTTCAAAGAAGTAGTATCAAGTGCTTTCTTTTATGTCTTCTTTGAGGACAAATTTGGTCATTATAATTTGGCAGAATTTAGTTTTGATTGTTTAATTTTTCTTTCCATTAACATCATTGTAATCATTGTCTATGTTGCTTTCCTGGTTCTCCTTATTTTACTTTGAATCAGTTTAGAAATCTTCCTTGTATTTATCATATTCCTTATTTCTTATAGCAAGGAATATGCTGTTACATTCATATACCACAGTTTATTTTCGAATTGATGTGCATCTACTTTGTTCTAGTTTTTTGTTACTATAAGAAGTGCCACTATGAATATATTGGTGTATATGGGGCCTTTCTTGTTGTGACTGGCTTCCTAGCTATGAGATCTTTCATAAAATTCTAAATTCCTTTCCAGAATGATCTGGAAGGTATTACTATCCCCATTTTACAGATTAGGAAACTGAAATACACAAAAATTAAGTGATTTGACTAGGGTCACACAGCTAGTAAGTGTTGGAGACTAAATTCTGAACTCAGATTTCTCTGACTCCAGGTCCAACATTTTAGCTTCTGGAGCCCCTAGAAAGAAATGGGTGAGAATCATACAAGTTGAGAAGGCCAATTAAAGGTCTCACTTTGGAGAGGAAGGGGATAATCTATGATAACTAATTCATTGTTCCATCAAAGTATAAAATTAACTACTATATTTTATGCATTATGAAACCTTTGAATTTAAGACTAATTTGAGACATTGTCTAGTAGGTTTAAATTTCTGCTGTTCCAAAAAGGCAAGCCATCTACCTCATTCATCATGACAATGAGAGGCTATTTATCTATAAAATTATAACATCATAATTGATCCCCTGATATTATATATAACGTGTTGTACATATATAGGATAATATATACAATATACATGCACTATACAAATAGATAATGTATATGCACACGTGCACATTCATACATACACAACGCATAACTTCTGACTTCTTCACTTTTTCCTATTTCCTCTTCTCCCTTGTTGCTTCCCTTTCCTGAGATATAATTATAGAATCTCAGGGTTAGAAAGGCCCTCAAAGGACATGCAATTTAGCCCACCCCCCTGAATAGTAATTCTTTTTAGGACAATAGTCCTAGAAGTGTTTGGCCAGTCTTTACTTGAACTCCTTAATGAATGAAGAACTTCTTACAAACCAAAGATGATCATTCCACTTTTAGATGTTTCTTTTTTTTAAATTCATATTTTCCCCTGAAACATTATTCTCAGTTTTGCTGGGTAAGTGATTCTTTGTTTTAATCCTAGCTCCCTTGATCTCTGGAATATCATATTCCAGGCCCTTTGATCCCTTAATGTCGAAGCTACTAGATCCTGTGTTATCCTGATTGGGTATTCAGTATTCAAATTGTTTCTTCTTGGAAGCTTGTAATATTTGCTCCTTGATCTGGGAACTCTGGAACCTGGCTATAACATTCCTAGGAGTTTCCTTTTAGATGATTCTGATTGCTGGGAAGTTTTTCCTGAAACATAGTTCCAACTTGCAATGGTGCACCTCTCTCCTATTGTTCCTAGTTTTGCCTTCTGTGGCCAAGACTGAAAAGTGCAATCCACCTTCCTGCAACAGCCTTTCCAGTACTTGAACATAGTTAATATGCCCTTCTCAATCCAGATTTGATTCTGGATTGGGAAAGACAGCCCTGTTTCCTTTCACTGGTTCTGGTCTGCCACACATTTTTCTCTGCATCCTGGTCAGCCTCTATGAGTGAACTCTAAAATAGAAACATAGTTTCTTGTTTTTATTTAAATTTTTCTCAATTACATATAATTTTTTTTTACATTAGCTTCACATTTTGAGTTCCAAATCTCCTCTCCCTTGCTCCATCCTCAAGAAAGAATACAATTTGATATAGATTATACATGTGTAGTCATGCAAAACATTTCCATATAAGACATGCTGCAAAAGAAAAGGCAAACCAAAAAAGAAACCAAAAAAATGAAGTTCAAAAAAGTATGCTTCCATCTTCATTCAGACTCTATCAGTTCTTTCACTGGAGATGGATAACATTTTTTTTTCATCATCAGTCCTTTGGATCTTGGATCTTTGTTTTGGATTCATATATTGCTGAGAATAGTTAAGTCATTCACAGCTGATCATTGTGTAATATTATTGTTACTGTGCACAATGTTATTCTGGTTCTACTCACTTCACTTTGCATCGGTTCATAAGAGTCTTCTCAGGTTTTTCTGAAAGCAACCTGCCAATCATTTCTTATAGCACAGTAGTATTCAATAACAACAATATACCATAGTTCATTCAGTCATTCCCCAATTGATTGGCATCCCCTCAATTTCCAATATTTTTGTATGTGAATTGTTTTCCTTTCTTTGATCTCTTTGAGGTACGGACCTAGTAGGGGTTTTGCTGCATCAAAGGGTATGTGCAGTTTTATAGCAGTTTGTGCATAATTCCAAATTGATCCCTAGAATGGTTGGATCTGTTCACAACTCCACCAGCAGTGCATTGGTGCCCTCTCCCTTTTTTTCAACATCCTCACCAATATTTTTCATTTTTCTTTTCCATCTTATTAACCAATCTGATAAGTGTGTTGTTATACCTCAGAGTTGTTTTAATTCACATTTTTCTAATTGGTAGTGATTTAGAATATTTTTTTCATGTGACTATGGATAGATTTCTTCTTCTGAAAACTTCCTGTCCATATCCTTTGACCATTTATCAATCCAGGAATGACTTGCATTCAAATAAATTTGGTTCAATTTTTTATATATTTGAGAAATGAGTCTTTAGCAGAGAAATTTGCTGTACCCCCTCTTCCTCTGCAGTTTCCTGCTTTCTTTCTAATCTTGGCTGCATTGGTTTTGTTTATGTGAAAATTTTTAATTTATTGTAAACAAAACCATTTTTTTACATTCTATATTACTCTATATTTTTTGATTTATCATAATTCTTTTTCTCTTATTCATAGATCTGACAGGTAAAATTTTGCACACTTCCCTTTTGCATATGATATAAAATTTTATTTCTAAACCCTGAACTATTTCGGTCTTATTTTGGCTTATAGTATGAGATGTTAGTCCATATATAGTTTCAGTCAAACTACTTTCCAGTTTTCCCAGTGATTTTTATCAAATAATGAATTATGTTCCCCAAAGCTTGGATTGTTGGGTTTGTCAAATACTAGATTACTATGGTCATATACTCCTATGTATTGTGTTCTTAATCTGTTCCTCTGATCCACCATGTTTTTCCTTAACCAGTGCAAGATTGTCTTTATGATTACTACTTTGTGATATAGTTTGAAATCTGATACTATTAGGCCACTTCACATTTTCTTCACTTTTTAATTTTTTTTAATGATTCCTTTGGTATTATTTATATTTTATTCTTCCAGATGAATTATGTTATTATTTTTAATGGCTCTCTAAAATGTATTTTTGGTAATTGATTGGTATGGCACTAAATAAATTAATTAATTTTGATAGTATTAGCATTTTTTATATTGGCTAGCCCTACTCATGAACAAATAATATTTTCCCACTTGTTTAGGTCTGACTTTATTTGTGTGAAAAATGTTTTATAATTGTGTTCATATAGTTCCTGGGTTTGTCTTGATAGGTAAAATCTCAAGTATTTTATATAGTCTAAAGTTATTTTAAATGGAATTTTTCTTCTTATCTCTTGCTGCAGGACATTGTTGATAGTATATAGAAATCCTGGTGATTTATTTTCATTTATTTTATATTGTACAATTTTGCTCATTGTTAATTATTTCCACTAGTTTTTTTTTTTTGGTTGAATCTCTAGAATTCTCCAAGTATACTGTCATATCATCTGCAAAGAATGATAGCCTTGTTTATTGATTCCCTTTTCTAATTTCTTCAATTTCTTTTTCTTCTCTTATTGTTATACCTAGAATTTCTAGAACAATATTGAATGATTATGGTGATAATGGATATCCTCGATTCACCCCTGATCTTATTGGGAAGACTTCTAACTTATTCTCAATACAGAAAACACTTGCTAATAGATTTTTATATATCCTAATTATTTTAATGAAAGCTTCATTTATTCCTATTCTATCAACCATTTTTAATAGGAATGAGTGTTGTATTTTGCCAAAAGTTTTTTCTCTGTATCTATTGAGATAATCATATGAATGTGGTTGGCTTTGTTATTGATGTGGTTAATTATGCTGATAGTTTTCCTAATATTGAACCAACGCTGCACTCTTGGTGTAAATCCTACCTGGTCATAGTGTGTTATCTATGTGATATTATGCTGTAATATATTTGCTATTATTTTGTTTAAAAATTTTTGCATTGCGGCAGCAAGGTGGCACAGTGAATAGAGCACCAGCCCTGGAGTCAGGAGGATCTGAGTTCAAATCTGACCTTAGACACTTAACACTTACTAACTGTGTGACCTTGGGCAAGTCACTTAACTCCAATTGCCCTGCCTTCCTCCCTCCAAAAAGAAAAAAAAAATTGCATCAATATTATTAAGGAAATTGGTAGACAGTTTTCTTTTTCTGTTTTTGTTCTTCTTGGTTTAGGTATCAGCACCATATTTGTGTCATAAAAATAATTTTGCAGTACTCCTTCGTTGCCAGTTTTTCAAAATAGTTTTTATAGTATTAGAATTAATTGTTTTTTAAATATTTAGTAGAATTCACTTGTGAATCTATCTCTTCCTGAGAATTTTTTTTACCTTTTATTTGGTATTTTATTTTTCCATGGTTATGTGTAAACATTCACTTTAAAAACTTTAAGTTCCAAATTCTCTTCCATTTCCTCCTCCCCCCCTCCACCCTCCATTGAGAGGACAAACAATTCAATATAGGTTATATGTGTGTAGTCATGTAAAACATATTATCTTACAATATTGCTAGTACTTTGTACACAGTATATTTCAATTTGCACCAGCTCATGTAAGTCTTACCAGGTTTTTTCAGAGAGCAATCTGCTCATCATTTTTTATGGTAGAATAGTATTTCATCATAATCACCTACCACAAAAACCCAATTCTAATTCTTTACCCCCAGAAAAGAGTTTCTATAAATATTTTTGTATATATAGGTCCTTTTCATTTTTTAAAATCTCTTTTGGTATACAGACCTAGTAGTAGTATTTCTAGGTCAAAGGGTATTCATGGTTTTTTAGCCCTTTGGGAATAGTTTCAAATTGCTCTACAGAATGGTTGAATCAGTTCCCAACTTCACCAATACTATATTAATGCTGCATATTCCCACATCCCTTCCAACTTTTGTCATTTACCTTTTCTGTCCTATTAGACAATCTAATAGGTAAGAAGTAGTACCTCAGAATTGATTTAATTTGTATTTCTCCAATCAATAGGGAGAGTATTTCTTTTTCATATGGCTATAGATAGCTTTGATTACTTCATCTGAAAACTAATCATATCTTTTGATCATTTACCACTTGGGGAATGGCTCTTATTTTACCCTACTCATCCTTGAAAATATGTTTTGCTTCTGACCACCACCTCCCTTATTCTATCTCCCTAACCATCACCCCTTCCTTTTATTATTCCCTTCCCTTCCTACGTCTTTGTAGGCTAAGACAGATTTCTATATCCAACTGAGCCTATATGTTTTCCCTTTTTGAGTGAATTTCAATGAGAGAAGGTTAAAGCATTTTCTGCCACCCTTCATCTTCTCCTCAGTTATAAAAACTCTTCCTTTTTCCCTCTTTTATGTGAGATATTTTCTCTGTTTTTCCTCTCCTTTCCTTTTTTCCCAATGCATTTCTCTTTCTCACCCCTTAATTTTATTTATTTTTAGATATCATCCAATCATAGTCAATTCACACCTGTGCCCTCTGACCTAGAACATAGAATGAAGAATTATCTTTAAGAATTATTGGATTACCTGAAAGCCAGGACCACAGAAAGAGCCTGTATATCATGTTTCAGAAAATGATCCAGGAAGACTCCAATATCCTAAAACCAGAAAGCAAAGTAGAAATTAAAAGAATTCACTAATCACCTTGTGAAAGAGATCCCAAAATGAAAAATCCCAAGAGCATTATAGTCTATGTGTACTCTGTCTATGTATATTCCTTCTAAGTCTCCTCATAATGATAAAGTTCTTAAGAGTTACAATGATCATCTTCCCATATAAGAATGTAAACGGTTTAACCTTATTGGATCCCTTATGATTTCTCTTTCAAGTTCAAATTTTTATGCTTCTTTTGAGTCAAATTTTCTATTTAGCTTTGGTCTTTACATTAGGAATGCTTGACAATCCTCTATTTCATGAGATATTCGTGTTTTTTTGGTTTTTTGTTTTTTTACCCTGAAAGAGTATACTCAGTTTGACTGGGTAAGTTTTTCTTGATTGTAATCCTAGGTCCACAATGTTTAAATTATTTCTTTTTTGACTGTTTGCAATATTTTTTCCTTGACCTAGGAACTCTGGGATTTGACTGTAATACTCTTGGGAGTTTTCATTTTGGATCTCTTTCACAAGGTGATCAGTGAATTCTTTTAATTTCTACTTTGCTTTCTGTTTTTAGGATATCAGAGTTTTACTGGATAATTTTTTAAAAATATGATGTACAGGCTATTTTTGTGATCCTGGCTCTCAGGTAGTCCAATAATTCTTAAAGATCATTCCTCAATCTATGTTCTAGATCAGCTGTTTTCCTAATTGAGACATTTCATATTTTCTTCTTTTTTATTTTTTCATTTTGTTTTATTAGTTTTTAGTGTCTGATGAAGTCATTGGCTCCCACTTTCCCAGTTCTACTTTTTAAGGAGTTATTTTCTTCAGTGACTTTTTAATCTTTTTTTTTTTTCCACTTGCCCAATTCTTTTTTTTTTAAAGATATTCTTCTTTTTGTTTCTCTTTTGCCATTTGGCCAATTCTGTTTTTTGAGATATTGTCTTCAGTGTTTTTTTGTCTCTTTTAACAAGCTATTGACTTTTCATAATATTTCTTGCATCACTCTCTTTTCCTTCCACAATTTTTCCTCTACTTCTCTCATTTGATTTTTAAAATCCTTTTTCAGTCTTTCAGGAATTCTTGCTGGACTTGAGTTCAATTCACGTGTGTGTGTGTGTGTGTGTGTGTGTGTGTGTGTGTGTGTGTGTGTGGTTTGGGACTTTGCTTGTACATGTTTTGTTGTTGTCTTCTTCAGAGTTTGTATCTCAATCTTCCCTATCACCATAGTGACTCTTATAGTTAGGTTATTTTGTAGTTTTTGTTTGCTCATTTTCCCAGTCTATTTCTTGGTTTTTTCTCTTTGTGTTAAAAAGTTGGTCTCTGCTCCTGGACTTGAGTGACACCATCCCAAGCATCAAGTTTTTGTTGTTTTTGCTATTTTAAGAGGTAGTTCTGGGAATTGATAGTTTTCAGTGTTTCTAAGGTGGTATGATCCAGAGAAAGCTGTGGTCACTGCTCTTCTGATCGGAGCTCTGATTTTTATCTAGGAAGAGACCTTGTTTTCTATTAGTCACAAGTGCTAGCATTCTACTCATCCCTGTAACTGTGACCAGATTCTCTGTTGTCCTGAAGTTGCTCCTTTTTGCCTTGGGACTGAGACCAGAGCCCCTGCTTCCTTGGGAGAGACCACAACTCCTCTTGTCTAACATCAACTGTGACTATGACCCCAGATCCTTTGCTTCTGCTTGCCCTAGTGCTCTTCTTAACCCTGGAACAGAGTATGAGCAATGTAATCTTGAACACAGTGTCAGTAAAGGGTCCCTTATAATCTCTTTCTGATCATTTGTCTGATTCCCTTATTGTTTGTGGGCTGAAAGCCCCCAAAGCTGTTGCTGCAACTGATGCTACCACCTTCATGAGATGGACATTTCTTGTCAACCCCCTAAGTTTCCTTGGTCTGGAAAATTATTTCACCTGATCTTTTGTTGGTTTTTCTATTCCATAATTTTATTTAAGGCATTATTTTAAAGTTATTTGTAGGGGAGTTTGGGAGACTTCAGGTGAGTTCTTGCTCCACCACATTAACACACTTACTTTGCAAAGCAAGGGATAGGTGGAAAGATCAAGTCAGGTCTTAGGATGATGAGAAAACAGACTAGATTCTTTCCATTCTGCCACTAGGTTATGTTTTTATCAGGTGCTATCCCTCAGGGAAATATAGTTAAAAAAGGCAGGATGTATGCAAATCATTTCTGGTTTTCATCCTGTCCCCACTTTTGCGTTTTAATCATATTCATGATTCAAAGTCCCAAATTTGGCACTCACCAACCTACCTGTGGTTTTCACTGTGAGACCCTAAATAAACTATAAGAGCCCTTTCCCACCCAAGATTTCAAAATTATTTTAATTAATATGAATACAAAGTCTACAACTGTGTATCAGTAAAAACCATCAGTTCTATGTCATCAGTATAAAAAGAAGTTGTGTTGGATCTAAGAGAGCTCAGAGGAAGATGCTATCATTTCCTGTGAGAAATGAATTTTGTACCAGAAATCTTTAGTGCTCTAGTATGTCAGCAGCAGGACACTCTAATATACTTTCTAGAATCAGGCCTCGTGAAATATGATATTCCTCATAAACCTCAGGTTTAGTAAAGGATCATAGATTTGCATCTGAAAGAGACATTAAAAACCGTGGAGACCAATTTTCTCCTTTTATAGATAAAGAAACCAAACCTGAATAGGATTAAATTAGTTGAACAGGATCATAGAACTAGAAAGGGTCTGCTGTAGGATTTGACCTCATATTTTCCTGTGTCCCAGTACTTTATTCATTATGCCATTTTTTAATGTGTCACAAAGGATCATTACTTTGGAGTCAGAGAACCAGGTTCAAATCTAGGCTCTTCTCTCTAATTTCTGTGACTTTAAGGAAGTTGCTTATCCTTTGTGGGCCTCAGTTTCTTCTGCTGTCAAATGAAGAAATTTGACCAGCTGATTTCTAAGCTTCCTTTAAGTTCTAAATCAATGATCCTATGAACTCAGCAAGAGAACAAGTTAAGAGATTAGAGGAAGGAGGTAAGCTCAGGAAGCCATACAGTGACAAAAAAAAAAAAAAAAAAGAAAAGAAAAACAGATTAAAAACATAGACAAAGTGAGATGGTTGTGTATCAGATAACTTGGCATTGAAAAAATCTTTTCTGACTATTTCCTCTCTATTGAGAACTTTCATTTTCCCTTGATGGCTACCACATTCCCCAAGCAAACCAAACCACAGCATCTAATTTTCAAACTTGGGTATTTAAACTGAAAGTAATAATATGCCTTAGGCTTAGAGTAGGAAGTTAGAAATTTTTGTATTTGACAAGTTTATCAAATATCTCTGTACTAAGATGAGCAATATTATCGTAAAAGAATACCTGGAACTCCATCAGTAGGCTGCTCTATAAAGCTGTGCTTCTCTCTCTCTCTCTCTCTCTCTCTCTCTCTCTCTCTCTCTGTAAAGCTGAGAATTTATCTCCTTAAAAATGTCATTGAAAGTTAAAAAAATATCCCTTGGCATGAACATTTCATGGGATTTCAGAGAAATCAGAGACAGAAGGGGTGCAAAAGATCATCTAATCCAGTCCATGTTATCCTTCCCCCGTCTGTACTCTTTTCAATAAAATCTAAGAGTTCTCTATTATCTCTAGGATCAAATATCGTCTGTTGGTCTTTTAAAGCTCTATACAACTTGGGATCTTTCTAATTGTTCCCAATCTTCTTACACTTTAAGCCTCTGCCAATACTCTGCAATTAATATAGCAATGCTGGCCTTCTATTTCGCAACTATGTTCTTTTTCCCTGGCTTTCCTTCCATGTCTCAGTTGTTCTTCCTACTCAACTATACCTCTTAGTTTCCTTTGAGAATCAACTCAAATCCTATTTTCTTCAGGATGTCTGTTCTGGTCCCCCTATAGTTAGCACTTTCCCTCTTAGATTACTTTCCATTTATTTTGTATACATCTTGTACACACTTAGTTATTTGCATGTTATTTTCTCCATTAGAATTTGAGCTTGTTAAGGGTAAGGCTTTGTTTTTACTTGTCTGTCTATCTATCTATCTATCTATCTATCTATCTATCTATCTATATCTATTTCCTTGTGTGTCTCTCTATCTATCTATCTATCTGTCTATCTATCTATCTCTCTATCTATCATCTAGCTATCTATCTACCTGTCTGTCTGTCTATCTATCTATCTATCTATCTATCTATCTATCTATCTATCTATCTATTTATCTATCTATCTATCTATCTGTCTGTCTATCTCTGTCTATCTATCTATTTTTGTATATCTGACCCTTAAAACACTGGCACATCATAAATGCTTAATAAATGTTGTTGATCCATTAATATTTTACAGATTAGGAACCTGAGACACTAAGAGAAATTACTTCACCTAACCTACAAAGACAGTATAGGACATAACAAAATAAGGTGATATGGGATAAGTGATAAATGAAAGATAAAGACTGTAAGTGCTATAACTCCCAGGTTTCAAAAGAGACAATCAATAAGAGGGCTACAATCTGAGTCAGGGACTGAAGAATGTAAGGTCAAATCAGCAAGCACCTACCATAATAGATAGATACTGTGCTTAGCAGTGGAGATGGAAAGAAAAGTCCAAAACAGTTCCTAACCTCATGGAGCTCACAGTCTAACAAGGGAGACAACATGCAAACAAGATATAGATGTGGTACTTAATAGATAATCAACAGAACGAAAACATCCTCATTAAAAAAAATGAGGGGAAGGCTTCTTGGAGAAGGTGGGAATTTAGCTGAGTCTTACAAGAAGTCAGGAAATCCAGGAGTCAGAAGTGAGGAGGGATATGTACAGTTTGAGTCAAATGATTGCTTCACTTTCCATATGAAGAAAATGAGACTAAAAAGTCGAAATACTTGTCCAATGTATTTTTAAGACATTTCTCTACTTTCCAAAACTGAGGGGGAACAGAGCATACTTACCTTTTCTTGATGGCTAAGGATTATCTCTATGAACATCAAATATTGAATGGTTCTGTAAGACAGTGATGGTCTCAGGTCTCCTGAAATGTGCTGGGCTGTTTGACTAGACCTAAAGTCACCATGTATTGTTGAGCTTTTGACTTCTAGTGTCTACTTTTTACATTTTTTAGCTAGATAACTCAGTGGATAGAGTAATAGACCTAGAATCAGGAAGGCCTGAGTTTAATTCCAGCCTCAGATACTGTGTGACTCTGGACAAATCATTTAACCACTCAGTTTCTTTTCTGCAAATTGAGCAAAATAATAGCACTACCACTCAGGATTGTTGTGAAGATAAAATGAGAGAGTATATATAAAATGCTTTGTACTATAAAGTACTATATGAATGTTATCATCATCATCATCAGTAATTCAATTTTTTAAAGCAGCTACTTTATACAAGGCACTCTTTTGGGGTGACTGAGATAAAGAATAAATAAAAGGAAACAACCCAGGCACGGCCCTCAAAGAAATTTACATTATACTGGCTGATATCCCAAGTAAACAGATAATTCAGTACCATATGATCTGAGGAAAGAGAGAACTCTAACAACTGGCAACAGTAGGTTTGTACTTTTTGTTTTCAGGTTAAAATAGTTCCTTAAATGTCACTTTGACTTGTGCATAAGATGAAGGCTTTCATAACCTTCTCAGCCCTCCCGAAGGTATTAGAAGGGTAGAAATGCTTTGCCTCATGTCTCAAAGACTACAGGATTAAATTCTGAAAGGGACTGTAGACCGTTTTGTCCAATCCTTCTTTCCTCTCCTCATTTTATCGTTGTGGAAACTGAGTCCTGGAGATGTAAGTTACTTCTTCAAGCAGCAAATGGCTGATCCTGAATTCAGACCCAGATCTTCCACCTCCAAATCAAGACCTAGTTCTGCTTGTCCAAAGATGAGAGTGTACCTCACTGGAATAACTCTCTGAGTCTGCTGCTTCCACTTTTCTGTGCACCGGGAATCCAATCAACCAAGTTTCTTTGGTCAGTTAAATGCAATTGGACTCTGCCTGGTGGGCTTTCCACAAAAAAAAAAAATGGAGATGTCTTATTGCGTTTGACTTAGTGTTTTAGAATTCTTGCTCACTGAAAACAATCTCCCCAATTTCCTCCTTTTTTTTGTTGTTTTCCAGGTGGGTAGGATCACTGTTTACCTGAGTCTCAAGTAAGTAAAGAGATAATAGCACTACTACCTAAGCTTTCCATTAAAATTAAAATGCTGCCTTTATTCACACTCTTCCATTTCATTCAAAGTACTGATGCAAAGACACCCTCAACGTGTATTCCAACCCAATGCTTTTCTCAATAGAAAGAAACTGATTAGTTTCCTAGTCATTAAAAATGATTGGGGGAAAAAAAGTCATATAAACTTGCATACCTCATATGAGTGGAATTCTTAAAATAACTTAGCTGCCCTCTCTCCAGTCTTCAAGTGTAAAACATGCCATTTAACGGGTTCTTTAATGATTCTAGTGGAACATTCATTTTTGGGAGATTCTCTGTATGAGATCCTCATGAGGCTTGTCCATTTTCCTATGGAATTTTCTTCATGCAACATGTACATGGATCATCTATTGCCAACTGTTGTCAGCTCTGTGTCAGATTTTGGGATAGTTCATAAAAAACATAAAAATGATTCATTCCGTAATTTCTAGGGAACCAGGCTTGGAAGAATTTCTTTAGGTTAAAGTCCCACACTGGGTGACCTTGGATAAGTCCTTAACCTATTTGGACCTCAGATTTTTATTCTATGAAACAAATGCATGATTAGCCTTCTCTGATCTCATGGAGGTGTTGGGAGGAAAAATGAGTTAATGTTTGGAGAGCCGCTTTTTGACCCTTAGAGCAAAGCCACTATCAGAGTACAAAGGTAATTTGGGCAGTATTTACCATCCCATTAGTGACTCAAACAGTACAAGAGGCCCCTTATGTCAATTCCTTGTAAGTCCAGTCTTGGAATGTGTACATTTTGTACAGGGTCTTAAATGGGAATAGGAAAAGCCCTTTTTCCTAAAGTACATTAAAAAAAAATTTTTTTTTTAACTGAAACAAACTACAAAATGTTTTTCTTTTTTTCCTGAGTTCCTGAGAATTCCACTTGATCCAGTTGTGATTTTTGTCACTGGAAGCAAAAAGGAACAATAGATAGAAGTGACTGGGAAGCTGTCGTAGAGAAGAGTAATGAGCTTGTCTTCCCTGGAAGTCTTAGGCTAATTATTTCCATCTCTCTGGATCTCAATGTCCTTATCTACAAAATGAGTCAGATGGATCATAAAGGATCTTAGAGGTTCCTTCTAATTCTTAATCTACAATCCTATGATACTATTTGCTTGGTATATCAAGGAGGGTATTCTTGGCCAGGAATTAGTTGTATTAGATGGTCTCTGAGGGCTCTTCAAATTCTAAAATTCTGTGATTCACTATAATATTCTAAGTTTCCACAGACAGCATTTGACCATTTATGGGTTTGAAGGCAAACATTATAGGACAACAATAATAATAATATTGTGTATTTGTAAAGGACAAGGCTCACTATGTATAGTAACCTGTTTCATTACTGCAATGTAAGGGCAATAGGTATTATTAATTCTATATTATACATTCATTTTTCAATTTACAGCAAGCATTTATTAAGCTCTAAGTATGTACAGAATAAAAATAGTTAACATTTATAAGGTTCTATAAGATTAGCAAAACACTTTACCTAAAATAGTTCATTTTGATTCTTATAACAACTCTATGAGGTAAGTGCTATAATTATCCCCATTTGACAGATGAGGAAATTAGGAGCTGATAGAGGATAAGAGGACTTGCCCACAATCTCAAGACTATTAAGTGTCTGAGGCAGGATTTGAATAGAGATTTTGACTCCAGAGTCAGTGTCCAATACATGCCCTAGCTACCTCTTACACAGAATTATGTTCTAAATATTCAGAGTAGGGATGAGGAAATATGTTGATCATAGATTTTAAAGGTCATCTAGTTCAACCTCTCATTTTACAGACGAGGAAACTGAGGCATAGAGCTCCTTAAGTGACTTTCCCAGATTAGTACAGCTAGAAAGTATCTGAAGCAAGATTTGAACTCAGATGTTCTAGATTTTAAACCTAGTGCCTCAGTCATTAGGCCACAGTGCTTCATATTCCTTCCAGTGAATGTATGAAATATGATTATTGAGTGAGAAATGATGAACATGAGGAATTCAAAATACTAGGAGATAATTTGGATGAATTCTTGCTAAGTGAAATAAGAAGAATAAAAATAACACATGCACTATTACTATAATAATGTAAAAGAAAGGTTCATGAAAAGAAGTCAATTTGAGTAACTGAAAAAAAAAGTTGTTGAAGGTCTTGGAGGACAGTGATGAAGCATCAAATGGGATATCATAAAGTGCTTTGAAAACCTTAAACAGCTATACCTCCCTTACATGGCAGAGAGTGGGGTGCCTAGGACTGAATGTGGCATACATTGCCAGATGCAGTCACAGATAAATTAAACAGTATCTGTCCACAGGGAACTCAGAATCTAGTAGGAGATTTAACAGAAATGCAAAGAATTAACCAAGTACTAGGGAAAGATCATTGTCCACAAGGAGAATCAAGGAAAACTTCACTGTAGAAGCTGTTTTTGAGTTAACTTCAAAACCTGGAAAGAATTTCTAAAGACAAAGATGTTGAATATAGAGACAGCAGTGTATTCTGGATATAGGGAACACAGTGAGCTAAGATGTAGAGATAGGAACATGTTTAATGCCCTATGAATGTTGAATTTGGTTATTAATAATTGCTGCCTCATGCACACACATATATGTATAATGCATATATATTTAGTATAATTATACTATGTGTGTGTATATATATATGTAGATAAATATATTTGCACATACATACACGTATGTTTGATGTTTAAGTAGTTTAAAATTTAAGACAATATAGTGTTTCCAGAATTACAAAGGAATGATATACATTATTGCTTTTGTCTCAGTAGTTCATAGATTTAGTGCTAGGAAGAATATTAGGCATTATCTGATTCAACTCCTTACTTTTACATATGAGAAAATGGAGATCCACAATCAAACGAGATAATTTTTATAAATTGCTCGGTGCAGTGCCTGATTCCTAGTAGGCATACTTAATAGATGCTTGTTTCCTTCATCCTTAATTGTTGCTGTTGAATAATTACCAAGGTAGCGAGTAGAAGAGTAAAGATCCAAATTCTTATTAATTTCTTTAAGACATAAAATAAAACAGTGGAAATTTCCTTTCTGAGGATGCAATGTAGCTAATAAGAGCAAGTAAGAAGGTATTTTCCTAAAGTTTTATAAATCAGAACTTTGGCTTTGTTGTCTTCTTCTAAGTGTGTTTTGATCTTCTTTGTCACCATAGTAACTTTCTCTGGTCAGATTTTTTTTCTGTTGTTTGCTCATTTTTCCAGTCTATTTCTTCACTTATCTCTTTGTTAAAGTAGGACTCTGTTTCCAGCGTGGAGGGCCCACTGTCCTAAGCTTTAAAGTTTTTGTGCAGCTGTTTTTAGAGATACTTTGAGGGACTTGAAAGTTTTCAGTTCTTCCAAGGTGGTAGGAGATATTTACTCCAGGGAGAGGTGTTTGCTACTTTCCTGGCTTGTGCACTGGTCTTTAAGCTACCACAAGCATTCTTTTTTGCCCTGGAAGTGTAAGGAGGGTCCCCTCTCCACTGTGGCTGCAAGCTGTGATGTACTAGTGCTCCTCCTGGCCCTGGAACTGCCACCCAGGACTATAACCCAGATCTGAGTATGGACAAAGCAACAAAGTCCTGCCTCCTGTACCAGCAAAGAGACCCCTGTAATCTTCTGATCAGTTGTTCAACCCCTTTACCATCTGTTGGCTGAAAGCTCTGGAAGTAGCCACTGCCACTGCTGATTCAATGGCCCCCAAAGCCTACACCTGGTTTGCTGTGGCTGGGGCTGCATTGGACTGAGCCCCACTCTCACTCAGGTGCAACAGAGTTTTCCTGCTGACCTTCTAAATTGTCCTTGACTGGAAAATTATTTCAGCCCACACTTTTGTGGGTTCTGACACTCCAGGAATTGTTTTATGGCATTATTTAAAGATGTTCAAAGGCGTCTTGGGGAGAGCTCAGATAATGTTCTGGCTTTTCTCTGTCTCCAAATTTTGTAAAGCAAATCAATATGGTTTTAAATTGAAAAGGAGGCAGAGGAAGAAAAATGTCTGAGTATATAACCAACCTAGGCACCATAGAAAGTAGCTTCAATGTAGGGGGTAAAAAGAACTGCAGAAGATATTCAGAAATTCATAAGAGATGAAATCCATGAAGCAGTGAATATTATGTTGTAGAAAAGATTAATGTTCCAGTAAAGGGTGAACTAATTTAATATACCATAGGGGGGAATAGGATGAGGCTTTGTAACTATGGCTAAGTGAGATTTGATAGACTCTAAGAAGGTTGTGCAATGGAGGAGACATACTCCTGAAGGTGCCAGCAGTGTTAAATCAACAGATCTCTTCTAACTCTAATTCTGAGATTCATCACCTTGAGGCTTGGTCTTCCTTGTGATATAATATCCATTTAAGAAGTAAAACATATCAGGGGAATTAAAGCAATTTCCAAAAGTTTGCTACTGCCAAGTACATGGTAAGAAAAATAAAACAAAATATAGTTATCTAATTCTCAGTTTTACCTTGTGAAGGTATAGAACCATTTCATAGGTGAGGAAGTTGATGAAGAAAGAAATTAAGTGACTTGCCCAGGATCACACAGTTATTAAGTGTCTGTGGCAGGATTTGAACTTAAGATTTCTTGACTTCCAAGTGTAACACTGAAGACAGAGTTTAAGTGCCTTGTCCTTCCAGCTCCACAAGCCATTTAAGTGTCTTAAAATATAATGTTCAGTAATGAAATTGAACCCAAGACTTGAATTTTAGTAACATTGCGCTCCAACCATCTGACCTAACACAGGACTGTAAATTTTACCTTTCTTATCATAGTCCAAGTTTGCATTCGTTTTGTTTTTGTGTGTTTATTTTTGTCTGCCACACCACGTGATTGATTCATGTTGAGTTTAGGATTTTCTAAAAGCTTGAGATCAATTTCATACCACATTAAGTAGATTTTTGAGCCCAAGTGTAAGATTTTCTATTTTCCACTATTACATTTCATCTTGTTAAATATTTTTGCCAGTTTTTTAGCTAGAAAAAAATCTTTTTTTTAGATTCTGTCACCTAACGCATAACATTTTCAAGTTTTCTTCCTTCTTCTTTCCTTCCTTCCTTCCTTCCTCCTTTTCTCCCTCCCTTCCTTCCTTCCTTTCTTCCTTCCTCCCTCCCTCCCTGCCTTCCTTCCTTCTTTCCTATTTATTACCTGAGTAACCTTTTCAAGTCACTTACTAACTTTGCACCACAGTTTCACTCTTTGTAGCACGAGAGGATTTGAGTCAATAGCTTCTGAGGTTCCTTCCAGATCTAGAACTATAATTTCCATATTTAAAAAAAAGTGAGGATATTTCCCATTCTCTCATTTTTGTGGCACCTCTCCCCTTCTTCACAGTCTTTCATATAACATCAGCAATGGTTCAATAATCAAATCTCCCCATTCTTATTGGATTCTTGAAAATACTTTACTTTGGTGACTCAGGCTCAACAAAGGCAACTAAATACTCTAGTATTATTTTCTTACTTCTCTGAGTTTTCATCTTCCTGTTAGTCATTTTCTTTTTGTTATTTCTCATGCGAAGGTCATTCACCTTGACCCAAGGTGATAGGGGGTGCAACTTTTTTTTAAAAATGAAGCAAAATAATAGTTGAGAATCTCCAGCTTTTCTCTTATCATTTTTTTTCATATCCGAATTTTGGTTTAATGACAAAAATTTCGTCTTAATTTTAAATTTTTATGACTCCTATTTTTTTTCTTTTTTGTACTGATTGCATTCATTACATTCATTGAAGCAGCTAAGCAGTACAAGAGATAGAGCTCTGAATCTAAAATCGAGATGATCTAAGTTAAAGTCCAGCCTCAGAAACTAGTTATGCGACCCTGGGAAAATCACTAAACCTCTATCTGCTTCAGTTTCCTCATCAATAAAATAGGGATAATTCTCTTCAGTTAGTTCAGTCATGTCTAACTTTTCATGAATGCATGCGGGGCTTTCATGGCAAAGATACTGGAGAGGTTTGACATTTTCTTCTCCAGCTCATTTGAGGAACTGAGGAGAACATGGTTAAGTGATTTGCTCAGGGTCACACAGCTAGTAAATGTCTGAGGGTATATTTCAATTCACAAAGATGAGTCTTCCTGAATCTATGCCCAGTGTTCTATATCCTGAGCCACCTATATGCTCATAGAAATTATAATAATACCCCAATAATGGGGTGGCTAGGTGGGGCAGTGAATAGAGCACTGGCCCTGGAGTTAGGAGGACCTGAATTCAAATGTGGCCTCAGACACTTGACACTTATTAACCATGTGACCTTGGGCAAGTCACTTAACCCCAATTGCCCTGCCCTCCTCCCTCCAAAAAGAAAAAAAAAATACTTCAGTGGATTGTTGTAATGAAGTAATATTTATGAAGCACTTTGTAAGTCTTAAAGCATTATATGAATGCTATCATGATTATAATTATTTGTGCAAATATATGATCTCTTCTAGACTAAATCTGTAAAATGTAGATAATAATAGCACCTACCTCCCAGGATTGTCATGAGAATCCAATTAAATAACCATTATAAATTGCTCAGTAGAGTGCCTGGTACATAGTAAATACTAAATTAGTGTTAGCCATTACTATTATTATTCAATTATAAGTTTCTTGAGAGCAACTAGAGGGTCCTACATCTAGTATAGTACTCTAAGTCTAGTTCAGTCAATGTTTGTTGAATAAATGAAAAAGTGACATGTAAACAAGTTGAGGCAAGGAAGCTAGTCAAACTTCCACATTGTGGGCATATCATAGGTTTCATGAGACTCCATTCATTGATTCATTCAATAAATAAATATTTGGTTCTCTTATACCTTGTGTATAGCTAGAGTCTCCAGATAATTTGAATTCCAGTGAGAGGGGACACAGACTCATAACTTCAAAGCTCAAAGGAACTTTGGAGAGCAGAACTTTGGAAACCATTTCATCTACAGGCTCTTCATTTTATAGATAAGACAACTGAGACTGGGGAAAGGTAAAGGATTTTGTCAAACAGAGATGAATTTAAATCAGTCAGTATAAAAACCCAGGTCTTTTATGTGTATAATAAGAAGCATTTATGAAGCATGTATGAGGTACCATATACTGGTATTATCTTAGGTGATCCTCACAACAACCCTGTGAGGTAAGTGTTGTTATTATCTACATTTTATAGTTAAGGAAACTGAGTCAAACAGAGATTAAATGACTTGCCCAAGATCACAATCTAGTAAGTGTCTGAGGTAGGGTTTTAACTCAGGTCTTCCTGACTCAAGGCTCAGCACTGAATCTACTGGGCCACTTGGCTACCAGAGTGTCAAGGCATTGTAGGATCCTGATGGACAAAGATAAAGTGAGACAGTAATACAGTGGAAAGAGTACTAGATATGGCGACAAAAGACCTGTGTTCAAACTTTTCCTCTCCTACTTACTGACAGGGAGAACTTTGAGAAATTAGTTAACCTTTCCGAATCTTCATCTTCAAATTTCTTCATCTTAAAAAGCATGCATACACATACACATACACACACATAAATCTCTTCCAGCCCTAAATTTATGACTAACAATTACATTATATTCACTCAAGTTGTATGGATATGTTCAATGTAATATATGCAAGTTTTTTGTAATTTTATTGAGTCATCACTACAGGATGTAGATATGAAGAAGTCTTGATCAATCAGAATATTCAGTTAAACAGAATGATACCACTATCCAACTGTTTCAACTAAGCAGGGATTTATTATGTTCTGCTTTTATTTTGTTTAATGACCTTATGTCAACAGAGTTGAAAAAACCTCAGGGAGTAATAATTATTCTACTTCTGTACAACAACCACAATATATTGATTAAGCACCTATTAAGTACCTATTGACTCAGCACATAGAGAAATGTGTTTTAATCTAGGATAATACAAAATTAGGTTGACATTTTTTTTTCCTGTCTACACATTATACCTGCCCAGTGACATATAAGCTACTTGAGGACAGATAATTTTTCAAATTCATATATCCCTAGTACCTAGCACAGTGTAGTGGCAACCACACTGGCATACCCAGGATGACTGCTAGCACACATTTTTAGATCTGCTTTACTAGGAAAGATAGTCATTTAAGGGGTCAACACTCTTTTTAAATTTCATTCCTTAGTTCAGGAAAAAAGTCAGCACCTTAAACTTCAGAGAAAATACAGAGAAAATACAGAAAAAATACAAGCAGAGAAATAAAGACCAACAGATAGGGCTTTGATTGCCTGAATCAACTATACACTTTACATACATCCCTGAATTGAGAGAGCATTTACCTCTGAGCAGTTGGGTAGCTCTGAACATACAGCCACTCAGAACCTCAACCAGGGAATCACAAGATCCTTCTCATAAGGGAGCCCCCAAAGCAAAATAGCAACTCAGAATACATATCCACTTCTCAGAGACAGAAGGCATCACAACCCTCATGACTCAGTGCCTAATTAGAAATTAGCAAAAGATATGAAAGTCTTCTTATAAGCAAGCCTCTCCTAAGCAAGCTTCCCTTAATGGGCTCTACCTGAGACCTATTAATGGATGGGGAAGATCTTATATCCCATTAACATTACACATAGTATCTCATATGCTTTTTTTGATAGGGTAGGAATGATTTTACTTTTATAAGGGTGTTCTCAGAAAGAAAACTATCTGCACCAATATGGATCTAGACTTAAAATCTTACGTGAATTGCCTAGGGATGCTAAGATATTATAAGACATTGACTTGTCTAGAATTATACAGCAAGTATTTATTAGATATAAGATTTGGACCCAGGTCTTTCATACTCTGAGATCAGCTCTCTATCCAATGCGCCATATTGCCTTATACATAGTACATGCTTAATAAATGATTTTTGAATAAATGAATAGAACTGTCCTCAAAGAACATACAGTTTAATAGTGGGATAAGATGTACACTGATAGCCTTGAAATTCTACATACTGATGAGTCACTTGGAATGAATAGAATTGGCTGCCATCTGTTTCATTATAAGGGATGCCCACATTGATAAAGGAGATTTCAGATCCTTTAGAATACTGCATTATAAGGGTATTATAAAGCTGGAAAACATTTCTGTGTGATTAGGAAAGTCACAACTGACATGTACGTAATACTTATATATGCTCATTAACAAATTCATAGGACATGTAGCAATGAAAGCACAAATACCCTTTAATGTTACAGAGGAAAATGGAATGTGGAGATAAGCATTGGTCTAAAAATCAGGAGTAGGGGCAGCTAGGTGGTGCAGTGAATAGAGCACACGCCCTGGAGGCAGGAGGACCTGAGTTCAAATCCAGACTCAGACATTTAACACTTACTAGCCCTGTGACCTTGGGCAAGTCACTTAACCCCAACTGCCTTGCCTTTCTCCTTCCAAAAAAAAAAAAAAAAAGCAAAAATATAAATAAAAATCAGGAGTAGAGGAGAAAGACCACTGCACTGGGTGTCAGAGGACATGGGTTCATATATCACGTCTGATGATTCCTACCTAGATGTCTTTGGGGAGGTGACTTATTCTCTCTATGATTCTTATTGCTCATTTGTAAAGTCAGATTGGTGACCTAGATGATCTCTAAGGTTTCCTCTAGCTCTAGATCTATAATCATACTCCCTGTGTTGAGTATTATCTCTGTTCTTTAATAGCTGTATGAAGACAGGAAAATTATATCACTGCTAGAGCCTGAGTTTTCTAATCTGTAAAATGGGCCTATGCTTACTCATACTATCTACCTCACAAGGCATCAGGAGGAAAAACATTTTGGCAGTTACAAAGCTATGTGACACAGGGAATAGAGCACTGGGTCTGGAGTCAGGAAAACTCATCTTCATTAGTTCCAATCTGACCTCAGACACTTAGTTGTATGTCCCTGGGCAAATCACTTAACCTTATTTGCCTCAGTTTCCTTATCTGTAAAATGAGCTGGAGAAAGAAACAGCAAACCACTCTAGTATCTTTGCCAAGAAAATTCCAAATGGGGTCACCAAGAGTTGGATGTGATTGAAAAATCGTTAAACAACATTACTTACAAAGTGCCATTGTTAATAATGCAGCGGATAGTTAGTTCTCCATCTTTCCATAAAGTTCCAGAGATTTCTTTACATCCATGAGTTATGATGTTTTTAAAAGAACTGGAAGAGGCATGAACTCATGTAGAAAGAGTAGAGAGCTAAGGAGAAATAATGCCTGGATATGCAGAAGGAGTTAAGCGTTGCCTGATGACAGCCTGGTGGCAGAAATGATGCAGTTCTCTTTGATTTCTAATATCCTCATGTCTGGAAGATGTTAGGCAGCAACTCATCCCTTCCTATCACAACATACTGATGCATTCAACCTATGCCTTTTCAAAAAGTGTATTTTATTTTGAAAAGCAAAGTTCTCAAGGAGATTAATATATGTTACTGAAGAAAAACGTTTATCAGTTGCAGGGAGATAAACAGTTCAGTAGCACCTCATTAATTCAGAGCCCACTCATTTGAAAGCTGTGACAATTTGGATGGGGCCTGAGCTAAAATTTACATACGTAGGTCCTTGAAAGAAAGATTTGAAAAAGCAAACATGATTATAGGGGAATGATGACTCTCCTTGGGAAAATATGCTATTGTTAAGCATTTACTGGTGTCCCTAATTCTCTTCTGTTTTAAAAATCCGGGCCATTTGCCCCTTTCTCCACTCCTGTCCTGTCTTCTATTCTCCATGATCTTTCAAAAATCACTGAGAGTGACCTGCAATGACAACTGCTCATTCTTTTAGTATCCTAGGATGTAATTCATCTGAACTCCCTGACTTGAATTTATTAAAGACAGGGAGGTGATCACTTACAATCTTCCTATTTATCTTGGGTATCCCATCAACTCTCTTAGGCATTTTAGTTCTGCCCTTTCTAGTGATAGGGTCACTCTCTTTGCAAGACAAAAAGAGAAGAAAAATAAAATAAAGAAGCCCTTCTTTCTCTCTGTTGCATGTTGTATCGTCCACCCTGAGTTGTTCTCCTACCCTTTCTTTAAAGCCCCTCTTTTCTCATTAGATTTTAAACTTCTTGAGAGCAGGCACTACTTTTGACTCTTTTTGTATCCCCAGTTCTTAGCACAGTGCCTGATACATAGTAGGTATTTAATACATACATGTTCATTGATTTCTCCAATGAGCTTTTTAAAATGCAGCATCTCTTTTTGTTGTCCTAAACTTTCTTCACAAGTCTTACTCAGTTTATTCTGATCTGTAGCACTGCTAACACTATTCCCCTAGGATTGTGCTGCACTTTATTTTTATCTCTGTTAACTGCCTTTGCTTCCGTCTTTGACCCATGCTTTCTTGAAATCCACGCTGGTTAATCAGTACTTTCTGTATCCCCTAAGATCAAATAGTCTCTTTAGAGAACATATCTTTCTGTCTTCAGAATTGGGTTCTTCCCTTCCCTCTTGGGTTGACATTCCTTGTTGAATTTAAGGTCTTGGATTATTTATGATTGAACATCATTATTTTTATCATTTTTCTGAGCCACTTGTATAATCCATTCTCCAGAAATCTAAGACACCATTGTACTATATTGTACTATATTGACTTTCCTATCCCTTTCTGTCACAGACTCCATGACAGAAGAACCACATCCCCAGATATTCCCATCATTTCTATCCCAGCATCCAATTCCTCTTTGATAGAAAAAAAAAGATGTATAGAACAGTATTTCTTCATATTGGTTCTTTTGCTTTCACAAAATGAAATTATCCTGGGGTGAGGGGTGACAGTGCCAGAATTGAAACTGAATACTTTATAATTACAATGAGAGAGCAATTATAAAAATGTTGCCCCCTTCCCTTCTTTGTGGAGATGGAGGGTGATGGATGTGTAATATATCCTATACTATCATACTCTTGAATAATTTTACTGAAATGCTTTTTAACCCTCTTTCTATCTCTGTCTCTGAATCTCTCTCTTTTAATTCTCTGCCTCTCTTTTCTCTTCATTTATCCCTCTGTCTCTGCTTGTCTTCTCTCTCATATTCTCTCTGTGCCTATCTGTCACCTTTTTCTCCTTTCTCTCTCTCTCTCCCTCTCTCTTCTCTCTCTCTCCCTCTCTCCTTTTCTTTGTATTTTATTCTTTACTATAAGAAGTGGAGGCACAATCAGTGGGGGGGAAGGGATAAACTCGAAAGTGAAGGTGATGTAAAAAAAAAAAAAATCAATAAAAAAAAGAAATTCTCATCCATGATAGCTTTAGTGTTGATGGCAAAACTCCTTTTTAAACCTTCAAGAATTATGTGATTATATGCTGCTGTGATCATTATTTGGTCCAGATTTATTATATGATTGGCAAAGGAAACTTCTGCTGAGAAATGCCCCTCTCTTGATATAGAATCAGCCACTATTTTTCAACCTGAGTATCATAAAGTTGCCCTTTACACTGAGAGGTTGTGGCTCACCCAGGATCATCTAGTCAATGCGTATCAGAGGCTGGTCTAGAATCCAGGACCTTCCGGCTACAAGACAGGCTCTTTATCCATTCTGCATTCCTGCCTCCCTGTGATTATCGCTATATACATAAAATAGCATTATTATGCTTTTGCATGCAATTAATGTCCTAATTAAAAATGATCACTATTTATTCAAGAGAGCAGGTCTGGCAGGACCCGTATTTGGCACCACTCAGACATTAGCTGGCATTGCTATGCATTCCTGAAAGTAAGGGCAGCCTGCATTTTTATATAGTCATTAAAGAACAAGCTTTTTTTTACAAATTCCAGGGGTCTCCTCCCTTGATAATCCTAATTAGCAAGAGACCCAAATATATTTCTGATACTATATTTTAAATAAAGAGAAAATGGCATATGGGAAACAAATAATCACGTACACTGGAAATTTTAACTCCTCTCTGAAGAATAGGCTGTTTTGCCAGGGGCCCTTCTTGATGCTTTGCTCTCAACCAGGCTATGGAAGAGGTTGTACCATGTGGGGTCTGACCAGATTAGCTCTAGGATCCCCCTTCGGTTTGAATTGTTATGATGCCCATGATTCATCCATCCTTCAGTTCCTGGGGCCCTAGCTGTGAGAACTCATTAATTGTTGGTAATTGTGCCAGGCTGGACATAGCTCAGTGAAAGGGAGGTCTATTCACCTGGAAAGCAGCCTGAGGAAATGAGAGAGAAAGCCCAGTGTTCCAGCAGGGCTCCTGCCTCAGGTTAACAAACAGTTTGAACTTCAAATCAAATGATTTGGCCAGGGCACAAGTAACACACATTATATGCAAATTTACTTAGCTCAGGGACACACTCACACTCTCAGCAACAGAACAAAAACTGTATGATCAGAGCTGCCAAGTCATGCATAGGGCTAAAAATGGGGCATTTCAAGGCCGTTCTATTTCCAATACTTGGAAAGGAAAAAGGATCCAGTGTTCTAACAGTCAATTCTAAAACGATGGTTTGAAGTGTTTTTCTTCTAATTATCTCTCTAGAAGCAATGGGGGCTTTACAGGCCATCTCCCTTGATAAAATGTCAAAGGTCTGTAAACTTCTTTGGTATCATATGTAAGATTATCCTAGACAGATAACCTGGTGCAGTGAAAACCTGGGAGTGTAGAGACCTGGGTTTTTGTCTTTACTCTGCGTCAGCTTAGCTTTACTTCTATGTTTAGCATACTCTCTCACCTAGAAAAAGAAGGAGGTAGACATGAGGATTTCAAAGCATCCTTTCAGCTCTCATGTTGGATTATTCCGTAGTAACTCTGATACTGGGACACTTCACCGGACCTCAGTTCCCCCATCTATGAAACTAGGAGTGGGGTTGAACTAGATCACAGTTTCTTAACCTTCGTTTTTCCCACGATTTTAAAACATTTACTTTTAGTTTCCAACATTCATTTCCACAATGTTTTGAGTTACAAATTTTCTCCCTGTCTTTCCCCTACCTCTCACCCAAAGATAGCGAGCCTACTGAATACCCCTTCCCCCAATCTGCTCTCTCTTATCTCCTCCCCCATAAACCCTCTAACTTTCAAATAGGGCAAGATGGATTTCTATACCCCAGTAGTTTCTTAATCTTCTTAACAGTTAGATGTCATGATAGATAGAAAACTGAGCCTGAAGTCAGGAAGACCTGAGATCAAATTCAGCCTCAGATGTGGACGAGTTGTGTCACTTAATCTTTGTCTCCTTGGTACCTTCCCCACCTTCCTTCATGGTGAAACCTATAGGCCCTTTCTTAGCTTTTAAAGGCCTTAATGCTTTTAATTAAATTAATTTAAAGGCCCTTAATGCTTTTAAATACTTAAAAAAATACACAGTATTATAAAGGTTAGATAAAATTAAGATGTATTTTTTTCTTATCTAACTTCATTTTCTGAAATATATCTACCCATAATCCTAGGTTGTTGCTGCTGTTCTATTGATCAGTCATGTCTCACTGTAACCCTGTGAACCATGCTGTCCATGGAGTTTTCTTGGCAAAGATACTAGAGTGGTTTGCCATTTCCTTCTTCATAATCCTAACTTAAGAACCCTTAAATTAGAACTTAAATTTAACAACTTAAACTTGCTGTTTAGAGGTAGCTAGATGGTGCAGTGGATAGAGCTCTGGACTAGATTTAGGAAGGCTTAAGTTCAAAACTGTCTTCAGACACTTACTAGCTATGTGAACTTGAGTAAGTCACATGATCTTTGTCTGCCTCAATTTCTTTTTACATAAAATGATCTAATAGCACCCAGCTCCCAGCTTTATTGTGAGGCTAAAAGGAGATTATATTTGTAAAGTGTTGCAAACTTAAAAATGCTTCATAAATGGTATTTATTATTGCACTGAATCCCTTATGATATTCCTTTCCTCAATTTCCCCCTATTGTTGCAGGAAAAAACAAACAAACAAACAACAACTTTGGATTTGAAGCAGAGGAACCCAGATCCTCAGGCAGGTGCAGAAAACAATTAGGGAAGGGATACCGTGAATTTTTTTTACTTAAATTTTGTTTTTCAAATTTTTAAAATTAAAAAAAAAACTTAAAATTAATTAATTTAAAATTAAATTAAATTAATTAAATTAAATTAAATAAATTAAATAAATTAAATTAAAATTTAAACATTTTTTAATTTTTTTTTTTACTTATTGGGTATCCTTTCATAAATGATATTTTAATTTATCAACAAAGAAAAAAGCACTTAAACATAACATGACAATCTCCACTTTAAAAGAAAATCTTGACATTAAATGCAAAGGAAGAGGGAAGAGAATGGGCATTTATGTAGCTGCTGCTATGGTCCAGGTACTGTGCTAAGGGCCGTTTACAAATATTCTATTTCATTCTTGTAAAAACCCAGTGAGGTAGCTGTTATTATCATTCCCCTTTTAACAATTGAAGAAACTGAGGTTAAGTGATTTGTCTGGGGTCACAGAACTCATAAATGTCTGACACCAGATTTGAATGCAGGTCTTCCTGACTTCAAGACCAGCCTTCTTTCTATTGCACTGCCAGTTGCTTCCCAAATATATTCTGCACACCTTGCATGCACACCTATGATGCCAACTTTCAACTTTCTGTTAATATGACCTTGGGCAAGTCAGTCACTGATCCTTCCTCACTCTCAGTTTCCTCATTTAGGAAACGAACTGGTTGGACCGGATGACTTCATTTCCTTTTAGCACTAAATCTGTGATCATATGACCCTATATATTTCTTTAAATGTCTTCAAGCTCTCTCCAATTCTAATATTGCAAAGGTAGCCTTTGGATGTAAATCCTCCACCTGAAAGGGAATGAAATACGTGGTGAGTTTTGATTGACTCAGAAAACCTATATATCACTAAAGTTGCAAAGGTGCCAGAATCAGGTACATTTCCTTCTAGGTGCACTCATCAAATCCTCGTGAAACATTAGGGATACTTGAATGAGCTGTGAGAAGAAAGGAGAAAAATAAATTCAGGAGAAATGGGACACCTCACCCTTGCTTGTATTAATCAAGTCAGTGCCCCAACTCAAAAAACTTCAAGGGGCTCAGTGCAACCTGCCAAGTTAATGTCTAAGCACCTTAATATGACATCCAACCTCTCTTCCTCCTTGCTCCTCTTCCTCAACTGCAAAGGCCCAAGCTATAATATAATTTTTCCAACCTTATTTCTCATTTTTCCACAAGGAAACTTGGCCAGATTGGGCTTTTGAAAATCTCAGATGCATTTATCTCTGAAACTTTGCTTGGTCTGTTCCTTTGCTTAAAAGAGCCTGACATTACTTCTCCATCTTTTTTTATTCCCTCTCCATCTATTTTATATTCTGACCAGAATCATAACCCTCAGCTCAAGTGCCACCTTCTTTATTAAGCCTTCCTTGAGCGCACAAACCCATAATGCTCTCTGTCCTCTGAAGCACAGTAGTACTTGCTGTCTTTCTTCCTCCTCACTAAGCACTGCTTTGTAGTATTCTTTGTTTTTTGCTACATTGAAGACTTGATTCCTAATGAAATTATCATTAATAATTATTAAAATGATCCTCCCAAATTCCTTTTCTCTTTCCCAGAAGTTTTCTCATGCCAGAGATACTGTCACCCTTGCTGCCTCTCTCTCTCATTAGTGAAGTTCCCCCTGGAACCTCTATTGGAGGGAGTATCCACCCACAACAGCCATGTTCCCTTCTAACCTGGCTCAGCTATTGACATGCTCACCTTGGTTCTCTAATATATCGTTCTCCCCCCATTAGAATGTAAGCTTCTTGAGGGGAGAGATTGTCTTCCTTTTTTACTTGTATTTGTATTCTCAGACCTTAGCACAATGCCTGGTGCACACTTAAAAAATCCTTTATCTAAAATAGAAACTGTTTGAGATCAGAGGATATATTTTATATATCTTACTATATACCATCCATGACTAATGCATGGTAGAAACTCAATAAAAAGGTCCTCATTTTATTTATTTAAATTGGTTTGCATTTTCTTACTCTAATACTTCAAGATGGAAGATGTTTTGCGATATTCAGTAATTAAGATATATCAGGAATTGAGTGACTTCCATTGTTTTCTTTTGTCAAAGAGGTCTCACTGAATGATGCTTTTCCAAGTCCTAGACAATGAGTCAATTATTAGAAAAAAAATATCCTGGACAACATAATCTTAGTACAAGCAAAATATACTGATAACCTCATGCATTTCCTTCCAATTAGATCTACCAATAAGAAAATCACATCGTGGAGAGAGGAAGCCCAAGGGCTTCTGCTTAGGTATCACAATAATGTGGAGACAGAGAATGTGACCATAACTCATTTTCTTTTTGTCATTGCATAGACTGGGTCTATAGGGTACCAAAAAAAATAAGAGAAAAAAATAAGTAAGTGGATTTGGCTTAGAATATTTTGTCCACCAGCACAATCACATGTTTTAAAGTCAGCCTGTGATCAAAATGGCAACATTCACTCAAATGAATGATTTTGTGTCATAAGATTAGATTGCTCTGAGAATTAAGAGACCCACGTTCTTGTCCTGTCTCCTCTTTAGGAATATCTTCATCATCATGATATTTTTTTGAAACAATTTGAGAAGTATCTGGAAGGACAGAGACACATGACCTCTCTCCCCCCACCACACACAAACACACACACACACACACACACACACACACACACACACACACATGAAAGTCAATCAAGCAGTTAACAAATATGCCTTGCATTTTTTTCTATTTGTAAAGCACTGATTAAGGCTCTAATGAGGGTATAAAAATACAGAATGGGAGATCCTGGTCCTTTTAGGCTAAAGTCTTTTCAGGTTCTCATTTTAAAGGAGGTAACATCCATTCAGGGAATAGATCTCTTTAAGAAGTGAGTCAAGGAATGGTCTCTTTAAAAAAAAAAATCAAACTGGGAGGGGAAGACCTTCAGGATTGCTGGCCAAAAGAGAAACAGTTACTATTTACTATTTTCATTCACTTTGTGCTAGGAGGGCAGGGGCTTATTGTTGTCCTGTTGCATCCTGGGCCATCTCCAGTCGTCCTGATGAATGTCTGGCCACTGCACCCAGATGGCTCTGGAGGAGAAAGTGAGGCTGGTGACCTTGCACAGCCCTCCCTCCCTCCAATCCAAGTCAACTGCAAGTCTTATCGTCATTTCCCTGATGTCATAGTCCTCTTTGGGAACGAAGGACAAACACAACAGCAAAGATACAGAAAATATGATTTCTACTTTAGGATACTTAAAACCTTCCTTTCTCCCATACACATGAAGGCAATCATTGTCTATTCTCTTCCCTTTTCTGGACCTCAGTTTCTTCACCTATAAGGTGCAGGAAGGAAGTTTTATTAGATAATCTCATAGGTTTTCTTTCAACATTATATGTTATTTATATTATGATAATGACATTATATATTTGAAAGAATATTCTGGGGCTATAGGATTAAAGTTCCTCTACTTGACCCTAGAGGAAAGGACTAGAACAGATGGAGGAAAGTCATAGTGAGGCATATTTTAGTTCAACATAATTAAAGACATTCTAGCAATTAGAGTTGTCTAAAAATAGAACATTAGGTAGTGAGTTCTGTGTCACAGGAGGGCTTTATGCAGAGAGTACTGGCAACTTGTTGGATATCCTGTAATGGTTCTGGGGTGTAGTGAATTTCCTTATGGGAAATAGGGGCGAGAAAACAGGCGTGGATGAACATAATATAAATTACAATATGCCAAATGCCTAAGAAGAGTTGTTGAGTTATGAGATGTGCTCATTATTATCAGTTAAAGATTTTATTTCTTGCTCCTCTTCCTCAACTTCAAAGTCCCAAAGCCTGGAGGAATGGTCATGATAGGTACTGTTAACAAAGAAAAACCTATAAATTTCTTTTGTGCAGTCTTCTCCCAGCCCAACATTATATTTAAACATACCCTGAGAAGGGCACAATGCATCATTGATTTTAACACAAAAATCAGGGGATTTCCCACACTAACAATGCTGGAAAATAATCTAAAGTGATGGCAGTATGGGATTGTTCTGTAAGACAGGGATCCTGTCTTCATAAATAGCACTATGCTTGTTGAATTAGTAATCTGCTGGAAGACTCACTGGACTAGGAATTAGGAGACATGAATTCAAGTCATAGCTCTATTATATCTAGGCACAAGGTCATTCCTGAAAGAAAGGATCAGCTCCCCTATCTACCCCATCCCTCAACCCTGTCTCTCTGCTTTGTACCCACTTGTACTCCAACTAAATCTATTTGCTTGCCATTCCTTGAACATGGCCTTATATGTTCCATACTGCATCATTATTCCTACTATACCATTCTATAACCTAAAATGGACTTCCCTGACATATTGGCCTCTTAAGTCCTATTCAACATTCAAGGCCTAGCTCAATTACTATTTCAACAACAAAGCCTTCTCTGATTCCCTTTGCGAATAACTGTCATTCTATCCCCTTATTTCATATAGCATTTTGATGACTCTTCTCTTACATAAAAACTTATCTCACCTTATTTTGTATTAAAGATACACAAATATTTTATCTATGTCAGTATATGGCAAATTCCTGGAGGACAGGAGCTATCAATCATTTTTATCCCTTCCACAAGACCAAGTGGAAGATTGTATTCACAGTAGATATATAATAAATGTATTTGAATTCAAATACAACTATGACTATAAAATAATGAGAATTAAAACCTATCAGAAGACATTTATCCAAATAAGGGTTGTTTTCTTCAAGGCCATCAATGAATGGGGTCATTTATTTATTCCAGTAGTGTTAACTTTGCTTGAAATATCTCTAGTGATCCTTTTGGAAATTATCACCAGAATTAGATTAACAGCAATGAAGGAGAATAAATTTTCTCATAGTTTAGCTCCCCTCCCCAAACTTTGTTTTGATGGAAAATGATAGTAGTCAGCTACCCACATTTTTTAGCTAGATGACTCTGAATGATTTGGGGTTGTTTCCCAAGATTGAATCTACTTTCAGAGAGTCAAGATTTGCAAAGAAGTATGCTATAATTCCCAAAGTTCAAGTTCTATCTAAAGAGTTTTAAGCAATAATATAATCATTAGATAGGTGTGGGGTCTTTGAAGTGACTTCTCTATAATAACTTGCTATGCAGTCATTTACCACTCCTTGAAGACCTCCGATGAAGGGCAAACTGCTGTCTGCTTAGATTGCCTATTCCATTGCTGTTCCTTGTACATTGTTACACCTCTGTTCTCTTAGCCTGTCCATCCCCTCTCCCTCACACATCTAGAATCCATTTCTTCCTCACCTCTGCCTCTTGCAATTCATTCTTCCCTTTTAAACTCAGTCACTACATTATGCAGGAAACTTCTCCTGATTGCTCTAGATGATCAAGTATCTCCCTAGCAAAAAAATCAACAACAACAAAAAAACAACAAAAACCAAAAATACCCCTGTATTTATTTTTGTTTATTTTGTGTTTATAGGAAAGGAAATATTGCATGGTGGCTAGAGAGCTGACCTCAGTTCCAGGAAGGTCTGAGTTTGAATCTCTCCTTTAGCACTGATTGTGTGACTCGAGGCAAATTGCCTAAGCTTTCAAGGATTGAGATAATTTTAGGAATCCATTGCAGGAAAGGTGCAGATCTGTGGTGATCAAAACCATTTCCCCATTGAGAACTTGCTATGCTAATGAATTCACAAATCCTATCCTTGTCTCCTATCTGGTTAAGGAAGGATAAAGCATTTATATAATGCCTGCTAAGTGGCAGATACTGTCTCAAACACTTTGGAAATATTATCTCATTTTATCCTCACAACAACCCTGTTAGATATTGCTGTTGTCAGTCATTTTTTAGTTGTATCTGATTCTCTATGATCCCATTTGGAGTTTTCTTGACAAAGATAATGGAATAGTTTGCCAGTTCCTTTCTATAATCCATTTTACTGATGAGAAACTGGGGCAAATAGGATGAAGTGACTTGCCCAGGGTCACACAGATAGTAAGTGTCTGAGGCTAAATTTGAACTCGTGAAGATGAGTCCTCTTGACTCCAGGCTCAGCACTTTATCCATTGTGCCACCTATCTGCCCCATCTTATTTTACAGTTGAGGAAATGGAGGGAGAGGTTAAGTGACTTGCCCAGGGTCACAGAGATCATAAGAGCCTTGAAGCTGGATTTAAACTCAGATTGACCTGAGTCCAGGTCCAGTTCTCTATCTACTGTATCACCTAACTGCCTGTATCTCCATATAATTGCATATGCATGACTGCCTCCCTAGTTAGAATGTTAGAGCTTCAAGTATGAGGACCCCTTCTGTTCTGTCTTTTTATCCTCAACGTTTAGCCTATTATCTGGTACACAGTAGGTACTTAACAAATACTTATTAGTTGGTTGATTTATTAATTATGGCTGGCTCTAATTTTTAGGAAAATAAAAGCCAAGTTTGCCTCTTCTACTTGTTATTCCTAGGTCTGCCTTCTTGGGACAAATAGAACAAGGCCATCACTCTTCCACGTGACTCCACTTCTCATACTTGAAGAGGACTATCATTTCCCCCATAAGTCTCTCTTCTCAAATCTAAGCACTCTGATTTTATCAGAAGATCCTCATATGGCATGATTCCTAACTGCCCTTGGCTTATACTTGGGTTGAATTTGTTGCCTCACTCATATAATAATATTTTAAGTTTCATAAAGCACTTTATGTATATTATCTCACCTAATAAAAAAAATAAATTCCATGACTTTATAAATACTTCTAGAATATCAATTGCCAGGGCAGCTAGGTGGCACAGTGAAGAGAGCATCGGCCCTGGCAGCAGGAGGACCTGGGTTCAAATCCGGACTCAGACACTTGATGCACGTACTAGCTGTGTGATCTTGGGCAAGTCACTTAACCCCAATTGCCTTAGCTCTCCCCTCCCCCCCAATACAATAGAATATCAAGTCCCACAGGAATGCAAAGCAAGAAGTAAAGCATGATCCTTCCTTGATGAAGCTTGAATCTGTGGAAGAAGATGCCCTTTGGTTTTCTCAGAAAAAGCCCAGGCTTCTATTCATTTTTCAGACGACCTTATTTGAAAACTCATTTCCATTCCCTGCTCTGCCACTGACTTGTTATCTGATGGATGGGTGACTCACCAGGTCTCCTTGATGTGTCACATTTTCCATCAATAGCATGTGGATAACAGCCTTTGCCACCTGGTTCAGAGATGATATTTGAGGGGGTAATGAGTTAATGTTTATAAAGACCAGGAAGGGAAATATTATTCCCATTCTTTTCTTTTAATCAGTGGTGAATCAGAGGCACACATTGATGGTGTTCTTGTGATGTAATAAAGACAAGTGAACAGAAAATTTATTACTGAAGTTATCACTGTGAGCACAATGGAAATGCATTATAATTTCAGTGTGCCTGTGTCTTTGGCTAACCTAAATGGTTAATCATCATTGCCATCACAACCCTAGTCATAAAACATTAGAGCTTGAAGAGAGCCAAGAGATCATCTGATCTAGGTCCTCCTTTTTTTCTTAATGCTATCAGTGTGTGAGGACCTACTATACCTTATTCTAAATATTGGGGACATAGACAAATGAGACAATACTCCCTACCTTAAGAAATTTGTGATTTAACAAGACAGTTAGTTCCATAATGAAACATGTTGACACTACATGGGTACCAAATAAACACATGGACTATCCCTCAGCTACTCCCACTATATAATCAACCCACATCTTTTCAGGTCATAGGTCTCTTCAAACATATCTTTTATGAGACTTTTTAAAAAAAAATTTCCGTTATTGATTGTATGTTTCAGCTTATTATAGGGGAATAGTACACACTGCCAAATAATAAATTTTTTAAGTGGTTCAGTCTGACTTCAGACACTCACTAGCTTGTGACTTTGGTTAAGTTATTTAACTTAGTTTCCTCATCTGCAAAAATGAACTAGAGAACGAAGTGACAAACCACTCCAGGTATCTTTACCATGAGCACTTTATACAGCATCACAAGGAGTAGGACAGGGCTGGATGATTGAATGACAACAAAAAGTACCTAGGTAAGTTACAAAACAGAGCACCATTTAGAGATCTGAGGGAAGAACTATGTGCCATCCTTCCATTCAAACAAGAATGATAAGATGACAGGATTATAGAATTTCAGAATCTGAAAGGACTTTACTGACCATCTAGGCCAGTGGTTCTCAACCTTCCTAATGCTTTGACCCTTTAATACAGTTCCTCATGTTATGGTGACCCCCAACCATAAAATTATTTTCATTGCTACTTCATAACTGTAATTTTGCTACTGTTATGAATCACAATGTAAATATCTGATATGCAGGATGTATTTTCATTGTTACAAATTGAACATAACCCACAGGTTGAGAACCGCTGATCTAGGCCAATCCACATTGTCCTTTCCTTCAAAGCATCCCCTCAATAACCCACCCAAATAGATGGTCAAATACTTTGCTTTAAATTTCAGGAAGCAGAAATTCATTACATCACAAAGCAACCTATTCTACTTTGAGATAGCTCAATTATTATTTATATTATATGATATATAATTATGTTTTCCATATTATATAAATTATTATATAAAATTATATAAAAATTGTTAGGAAGATTTTTTCTGAGCTCTTTGTAGCTTCCACATATTATTCCTGGTTCTGGTGTGTGGGGAAAAATAAAATACTTCATCTTGTGATCCCTCAGTTTTTCCTCATCAAGCTAAACATCCCCCTTACTTTCAACTGATGCTCATAAGGCATAGATTGGTGACCCTTCTTCAGCCCCAATTATCCTATTTTGAATTTTCTCCAGATTATTGACGTCCTTCCTAAAGCCCAGTGTCCTAAACTGATCACCTCTTCTCCATATGATCTGACTAGAACAAACTCCAGTGAGACTATCCCTTTCTTATTCCTGAAAGTTATGTCTCATTTTATGTAGCTCTAGAATGCATTAGATTGCTAGCTTACCATAGAACAACATTGCTTCATAATGAGCCTGCAGTCTGCTAAACTCCCTAGTGCGTTCTCAGTCAGTCATCTATCCATGTTTTCCCCCATCTTGTATGTGTGAAATTGATTTTTTAGAATTAACTGTAAGACTCATATTTTTCCATATTAAATTTCAGCCAGAGGCAATCACCTTATGCCTGGGTGCAGATAACTGAGAATGGACTGCAATTTCAGCATCTTTGACTTGGGAAGCGCAGGGGAGTACTCTGGCAAAAAGCCTAGTGTTGAATCTGCAAAGCTACACTGTTTTTTTCACCCACCATTTTCTCCAATGGTGACAGTGGAGCTTAAAATAGAAATGCTTCACATTTCTAGAACACTGTCCTCCCACACCCTGGTGAGGCAGATAACAGTTGTTTGTTGTTGTTTTTACCAACAGAAAAATAGAAATTTAAAAAAATCAATTCAAGACACAAAAAGCTAGCCCTTCCTTCAGGGATTCCCAGGTAGGTCAATGCCTTTCTAGCTAGCATCCTGTTAAATTTGCTTTCTTCTTAGGCTATTCAGGGAGGAAACATGGTCCTTGCATAACCAGAGGAAAGCAACAGGACAAAATATATGGTTAATTTGCAGTTAACCTCTGTGGCTGCTGAATGCATAACTGTTTCCACTTTTATTTTTCAGTCAAGTTCTCTTATACATCATGACAAAAGGAGAGGCCTTCTCAGTAAGTCCTCAGGGGGCAGACAGTGGGGATGGAATCAGTGAAGCACCAAAAATGGCTTCCCGTTTTTCTTGTCCTCTGGCTTTCTGATTTCAGTGACACATTTCCAGGATGACTCTTTTGCCTCTGATTTTTTTAAGTCAGACCCTGCCTGCCCTCCTCTGGTCTTTTTACACCTTCACAGGCAAAGACATTAAAGGCTAATGTGTCAACCAGAAAAAAACAACCACCACCAAAAAAAACACTAAAAATCAAATAAACAGAAAAAAAGAAAGATATCATAAATGAAGTCTGAGAAATGTCTTTTATTTTATGCACAAGGGATGAAAACCTGACCCTTCAGAATGTATGAAGGTGTATGGGGCTTCACAGGACCACCCAAGATTCTTTGTTCTGACTTCTGAGCTGTTTTCACTAATTCCTTTATGAATACAATAATTTAAAGAGAGAAAATTTTTCCTTTATATAATATAATTTATAATTATTTATTCTCCCCCTTCAACCCAGGAGTTCAAAAATGAAACAATATTTGTAAAGCACTTATCATAGTACCTGTATTTACTAGGCATTTAATAAATGCCTGTTCTTGTCCCATCTTGCTAGCTGATGAAATGATCTCAAGTCAAGCCAGTGCATCTCCATAATACCCCTGTACATATTTAACACTATCCCCTTCCACTTTACCCAGGAGAATGAAATGTTCTTGAAACTAGAAGTTTTGATTTGTTTTTTGTTTTTGTTTTTTTTCATTCTATAGTACCTAACATGATGCCTTGCATATAGTAAGCATTTAATAAACATTTATTGAATTGAAAAAAATCAAGTCCATATCAGATAGGTTAAGAATGGTATTTCTGTAAAGCAACAGTACCTATAATCCAGATGGAGCAGCTGAGGTGAAGCAATGGGGAATTTGATTTACCCAAGATCACTTTGAAAATCAGGACTATATGAAAGGACCAAATTCAATCTCTTCTATCACTCAGTTCACAAGATTATAGGATTACAGATCGAGGATTAGAAGGGATCCCAGATGCTATGTATATAATCTAACAATTCTCCTCTTTCATATAAAGAAACTGAGACCCATGAGGTTGAGTGACTTGTTCTGAGACACACAGATAGTGAGCATCAAAAGTGGGACCTGAACCAAGTCCTTTGACCTGAAACTGAGTTCCAACCTAATGCAAATGAAGAGTATCCCACTAATCTTCCCTGAGATAATAAAGGGACATTTATATTTGGTTTATAGATTGAGGGACTTAAAAGCTCCTGTCATTGTTTATCTGTTGTTTTCAGAAAACTAATGGCACCTTTCCTAGATTTGGAGTGTGACTTTATCCAGTGGAGTTTACCTCTGGAGTGGTTCCATGCTGGCTATCTTCCAGTATTTGAGAAAAAGAAGAGGATAATGGGAATATATGTGTGTTTGGAATCCACAAACCTATATTCAAAAGCCATAATTAATACCTACAATCCATGAGACCTTGGGCAAGTTACTTATATTCTCTTGGCTATAGTTCCTTTATCTGTAAAACTGAAGTAATTGTACTAAGACTAGGTGAACCTTAGTTCCTCTGACTCTACAATTATTAAGCTTAAGGGACTCTCTTCTATGAACGGAAGGGGGTTGATTTTGTGCCAGAAACTAGCACCAAGTCCAAAAAATATTGGGGAGATAAATTTTGACTCATGATCAGGAAGTACTTCCAAATATTGACAGCTATTTAAACATATTATGGACCCAGTCTTGAGGTAGTGAGTTCTTCATAATTTCTGGTGTTCTTTGGAAAGTGGACATTCTTTGGAAATGGTATATGGTAATTAAATTTGTTGAAATCTCAAGTTCCTTCCAGTAGGTATCTCAGAACCTCCAACTTGGAAGGGACATCTGAGGCCACCTCTTATCCAGACAGGAATTCTTCTCTATCACATACTTGACAAGTGGTCAACTAACTTTCATTTGAAGGCCTTTAATGGCAACATCTACCCAGGCAGACCATTTCACTTTAGCATAAGTATAATTTTAAGAAAGTATTTCCTACATCAAATCTGCATATTGATAAATAGATGGTAGATAGAAAAAGGGCATACATGCATAGAGACAGAAAAATAAACATTTACAAATTTGCTCATTGCCCCTTTTTTTTCTGCTCTCTGGGGATAAAGCAGAACCAGTTTAGTTCCTCTTCTTTGTCACATCATATCTATTATTAGTAGGCAGTTACCCCTCCCCTCCACCTCCTCCTGCTCCCCCTCCACACACACACATACACACACCTGAGTCTTCTTTTTCTCCATGCTAAACATCATAAATTCCTTCTCTCAAATCTCTTATGGTGTAATGTCATAAGGTATCATATAAAGGAAGGTCCTTCACCCTCCTTATCATCCTCTTACGGATAGTCTCTAATTTAGCAAATTATACTTAAAAATTTGGTACCTAGAACTGAACCTGATACACCAGAATTGATCTAACCAGAAAAAAAAACCCAACATATACTGGGATTATAACCTCCTTAGTCCTGAACACTGATGACTTTATTAATACACAGAGTTTGCATTAGTTCTCTGGCTGCAAAATCAAGATATTGAGTTGTTGAACTAAAACTCCCATATCTTGAGGTTTACAAAAGCTCCAGAAAACTTGCATAGCTCTTATGATAGGTATTTGGGGGATGATTGTGCATGCAAAACAGTGTTATATTTATCCTCAGCCTCAAAAAGATTCATCATTGTGTAGCTTGTAGAAGGATTGGACCATGTATATTGGACCATATAAAAGGAAGAATCATGGTCTATACTCTTGAATGAGCAAGAAAGAAATTCATTCATTTCAATTCAGAAAAGAAAGTTGACTGGTACCTTTTACCCCTTGGGACCATTGAGTAAGCAAGGTCTTCCTCGGCATACCCCACCCAACACATAGCAATTTATATTGTTATGAGATAAGACTACAATTTTTTTCTTTGAACAAATAACAATGAGATCTTGAGAATGATTTAGGAGCTTACACAAATATCCTGAAATTTTGTCACCCCCAAACTCACTTTTTGCATTAGAAAATTCTAGATTCTAGGCTAAAAATCCAGGATAGTATAGCAATGCCTGCTCCCTTCATTTAAAGTGAATATGATTGACAAAGAAATCTCAACTTTGGAAAAGTGTAAACACATTCTTGATGGAGACCTGTGGGCCTCTTGAACATCAGTCTGGTGTAGTGTACAAATCACTGAAAAAAAAAAAAAAGAGTTGAAAATGTGCTGATGAGTCCTGAGGCATGTTGCCCTGGAGTAGCTTCAAAAAAGAATAACAGAGTCCTTGGAGAAAGAAAAAAAACCACTGCACTGGCAGAGAAGAGCTTTAGAAGAAAGTAGAAACAACAGAATGGGAGGATAATCTCTACTCCTCTGAAAAGTAGCAAACAGCAGGCAGAGCTAGAGGCAACAATTACTTCAGTTAGACTGCTGTAGGAGAGAGCAGGGGAGTTCCAGAATTACATCGAAGAACAGTGAAAGTCCAAGTTGAGAAATCACTAGGGAGTGTAAGTGGTCGGTATTCTAACTGTAGCACAACCTTTCCCCCATCAGCAAGTCAATTCATGGGAAAATGCATACCTTTATGTGGTGAGGGTATGTTGAGACTAAATCTATTGCTTGATTTTCTCTGTTATTTACTTTGTTATTTAAAAAACGCTTGATTTTTTTTTTTTTTAGTGGTTCTTGGTTGTTGTATTCATAGAAAACACATTGAAAGGACATACGCATCATGCTCACATACTATAAATTTTAGACCTGACCCCCATTACAAATACATACTATAACTTTTATTGGAATTAGGATCAAGTCCATTGACCCATAGCATATAAACTACGTTCTCCTCCTTTAATTATTTTTTTAACAAAACTATATTTCCTTTCTTCAGCCCTATCCTATAGAGCTCTCCATGGTTTTTCAGAGATCAATAATAGCAACTTAACCATCATATTAGCCATGCGTTTCCATACTTGAGAATATAATCCACCTAGGCCTGTTGGCTTGAATTCATCAGCATCAGCTAAGGATTCTCTTGCTTTCTCTATCTTGAGTATCATTTCTTCTTTTTCCATTTCTGTCCTTTCCAGTTCAAAGACCATCCTCCTTGTCAGAAAAACAAAAAAACAAAATCAGCAGACAAATTAAAATCAAGTACTTCTTCCTTCTTTATAGTGTCTGCTATCGTAGTATCATCTCCATCTCAAGCAGTGGTCTCTTTCCTTTTTAGATCCTCTTCTTTACCCTAACATAGTAGATATGTGCATACACACACACACACACATTTTGCTGTCCTTTCCTTTCTTGACCTACTTTAGTCTGTTCTGAACTTTAACATTCTTGACACTTATAGAACTAGGCCACATTTTTATAACTGTCTCCCATTACCTGTGTGCTTCAATCTTCTGTAATTTTTTTAAAAGCCAACTGATTGATGAGTTCACTATTTATTGCATCTGTCCCTTTAGAGTACTGTTCCTATTACTCCTCTTTGTGCATATGCATGTGTAGGTACATGTGCACATGTGCATGTGTGTATTCATAATTTCATTCTTGAATGTGTGTTATCCCTCTTGGAATGGCTTCCTCGACTTTTACTTACTGTTTATCTGAACACTTTTGAAACCTGCTTTTCCAAAATATAGGATGCCTTAACAAATATTTCTGTTGTCAGCTTTCCCCTTTTCTTCTATCACAAATTCTAACAGAATGGTCATTTTCTTTAAAATTTCTCATTATTTCCATCCTCCCTCTCCCTGCCCCCCAGTTCTTCTTTATTGGTAAGAATGTAAACCAGAGGAGTAGCTCTCCTCAATGGTTCTTCCAAAATGAAAATAATGAAATTATTTAATTAAATTCAACAAATATATTAAGCAAGTATTAATGCAAGATAGCCATAGATATTGGGAATATAATGATATAAATAAAACAGTTCATGTTTGCATTAAATTATAAAGTATTAAGGTTATACAAGGTTATATAAAGTATAAAGATATACAAGAAAGTTATTAGCTATGCTGATTTGAATAGAGAAAATGTACCATTAGATGTCTGGATAATTAAAATCTCTCATGTCTGTATATCAATCCAGGCTTCTAATGTCATTGCCCTAGAGCAGTGGTTCTCAACCTTCCTAATCTGCACATGGGAGGACCCACCTGGAGACGGATAGAGGAACAGTGCCTTGGTTCCTAAGACCATTGGAAATATGTGCTTTCCAATGGTCTTAGGCGACCCCTGTGAAAGGGTTGTTTGACCCACAAAGGGGTAGCGACCAACAGGTTGAGAATCACTGCCCTAGAGTGTATTCTGATTGCAAATTCATTTGTTTTTGCCTCCAGTGATCTTCCCCCATATGCTTCCTACTCTGCTTTCATCTTCTGTGTCATATAAGGCAGGAGCTCACAGAGGACAGAATAATCATTAGAAGGACACTCTGAAAATCTCTGAAGAACTTTGGAATCAATTATGAGACACAGGAGACACCAGCACCAGACTGCCCAATATGGTGTACGTGCACCAATGCAGGCCCTGTGCTCCATCAGCGAAGCAAAATTCCAGTAGCTCAAAAGAATCATGAAATGCTCAAATTTAGAGGCATTTTCACTCCAAATGTTCATATGTACTATTTATGCCTAATCAGTGATAGAGTCTTCTGAATTCTTGTTCGTCAATCCATCATAGTCAGACATATTGTACCTTCAACATAATAATGCCATTTTGGTCTTCTTTGAGTATAAAGGACAATAACCAAGCAATTAACCTAGATTTCTTATTAAGAGTATATCTCTTTAATAAATAGTACTACTCTGCTCCATCTTTTCACATATCTTGCTTCTTTGATAATGGGTTTCCAGAACCATATTTTTCTCATGGTTTTTCATCTTACCAAATCTCAAGGTCACATTTGTCTTCTTACATTAGCATTGCATTCCTTGATAGCCCTGCTTCATGGATTTGTATATACATTTATGAAGCCATGGATTTTATTTCTGAATCTTTTTTCCTTGATTTTATCTCACTAATTTTAGGATAACCTTAGTGGTAATTTTCTTCCTACACTCTCTATGGTAGGCATAAAACTTTTTAGAGGTGCTTAGGCATTTTTTTCTCTTTCCAATTTACTTTAATTTTAAGTCTTTTCAGATTTATAAGACTCCAATCAAATTCATTTTACATCACTTTGCTTTATACATTCCATCTTTGGGCAAGGGTCCATTATTTCTGTATTTTAAGGAAGTCCCATTGTGGGTTACACTAGGCAGGTAGAGAAGTTATATAGTCTAAGGTAGTAGCACTAGTCACTAGTACAAGACAGGGCTAGAAAATGGGAATATAATGATATAAATAAGACAATTCCTGCTTGCATTATATTATGAGATATTAAAGAATGTCGGTATTCTAATATCTGGGTTTTGGGTACAGATTTGGTTATTCATTAGTTACATCATTCTAAACAAGTATTGACTCTCTTCAGTCCTCAATTTACTCATTTGTAAAAAGGGGATAGTTAAAATTTAGTATCTCTCTCATGCAGTTATTTTGAGTATCAACTGGCATCAGACACGTGAAAGAAATGCATAACTATCAAGTCCTCTCTAAATGTGTTATTTATAAAATGTCCTCAGATTTTCCCTTTGCATTCCCTCTCTCCAAACACACACATCAAAAAAAGTTGCCAATTTATATTATTGGAGCTTTGAGAATCATCTGTTGCATCCATGAGAGTGGCTGAGACCACCAGGAGACTGGGTATAGAGACAGATGAGAAGAGATGCCGGGATAGAACTTTGGAGGATATCCTGTTTGTGGAGCAGAAGGTAGACGATGAAAGTGAAGATAACATTTCCAGAGTATAAGTATCCCCCTGGATTGCCTTGCCTGAAGGCCAATTGGTAGTCAGAGATAAAAGGTAAATTAGGATAAGGCTGTACTAAGAAGACTTCTGGAACCACGTTCAAGAGTTTGAACCTGATGCAAGGGTGATTGAGAAGGAACTGTTCAAAAGCTTTGAGAAATTGATGAATATGGCCACATACATATAAAGTGAAAGATAGGAAGAGAGACTGGAGTCAGGAAGGCCAGCTCAGAGAATGCTGCAGTGGCTTAAGCAAAAAATGACCAGGATCTGGACAATGGACAGAAGCCAGGGGTCAGAGGACAGGGTTAATGTCAGAAGTTTTCAATGTGATGAAAGGCCGTGAAGAACTGGAGGTGTCTTTGAAGTGTCAAAATTTGGGGGTTGGAGAGGCTAGATGGTAACGCTTCAGGAGGATGGGAACATAACAAAAAGAAGGAGATTAAGAGTTTGGATTTTAATGTTTGAGCTTGAACTGACCTCAAGATATCTTGAAGGAAGGAAGAGATCCAGCCCTATATTCTTTATCTTTTGTCTTCTTTCCTCTTTCTTTTGGAAAGAGCTTTCTTGCCTTCCTCAAGAACTTCCTTTAAGAATAGGGCACAATTTTAAAGCAACATTGTTGGAATATGTCAATAAAGAAAACGGGGTGTGTTATCATCCTCAGAGCTAAAGCTCCACACTCTAATAGAAATTCTTTTACACTACGTATAGGAATACAATGTAGGAATCTCTATCAAAATGAGATAAGGTTGAGAGTTTCTTTGAATGAAAGGGGTCTCATGATTACTTAGGTTATTAAGTGCTGATATGTTGTATTAAGATCCAATTAAACAACAATTAAATAATCTACTATGTTTAATGAAAATTTATAGCATATGGAGATTTAAAAAGTCAAACAACTATTCTTGTTCTCAAGGAGCTTACATATTACTGAGATTCCAGGACCTTTGAGGTAAAGATAAAATAATTCAGAACTAAATAACTTGAATATATGATCATTAGTCATGTGAGTTAGGTATCACCATTGATTCATAGTCTGGCCTTGATCCCACTACTCTGAGTTACACTTATAAAATGATAATATTGGGATATTGAACTTGAGGTTCCTCTCAACTCTAACAATGTTAGCAAAGTGAAATCTCTCTCTCTGTCTCTCTGTCTGTCTGTCTGTCTCTCTCTCTCTCTCCTTCCCAATCCATATAAATTTGGAATTGGAGAATGACAAATGTTCTGACTTATATACACACAGATATGATATATGTATATGATATACAAATACCCATATATAAATATATGAACATGTATTATGAATACACTTATATAAGCATGCACAGGCATATATTTCATATATAATATATATATATATATATATGAAGGTATAGAAATGATGCATATTTTATAAGTACACATATGTGTAGATACACCCACACCCCACACATGTATATGTGGGTTTATGAATTTATGTATATATACATATGTGTATATATAAATATACATGCATTATATATTGTGTGTATATGTGTATGTATATATGAGTATATATTATGTGTATATATACACACATACACATTTATATATATACAGAGAGACATATATTTGGATATGAACATAGATTTGGGTATATATATGTGTGTGTATTTATATATGTGTGTGTATATATATGCATGCATTGTATGTGTATATACATATGTGTATACATGCATACACAAACATATACTTGTGTATGTCAAAATTCTAATGAAGATCTTTTGAATTTAATTATGTTGGCTCACAGATAAGAGATATGTTACCCATCTCTAGGTGCACTTAATACTGAGACATCAGGATAGTGATTTGATGTAAAGTGTTTATACCATGGGTTCTCAAGGATTATTACAGTGGAGTCCATGTTTTTACAAGTCTTACCAAGACTCAAAGGCTTTAAATACAGCCTCAGTGACAAATTTGACCTGTTGTCCAAGAACCAACCTGGCTAAGCAGAGACATAACTCAGGTAGGGTGACTGGGTCCTTGCAGCAGAGAATTGAAACTTAGAAGAAAAAAAAAAGAAAGAAAAAGCATTGCTGACAGTACTTGTCATTTTTCAGAAAGAAAGAAACAACTGGATTTAGCATATAGTTAAAAACAATTATTAGTTAGGATCAGAAGGCCAAAAGCTTTCCTCCCCTAGTGATTATAATTCATGATATCATGATAAGTGATTTTACCCTTAACCTGATGAATATATTTACCCCTTCCCTTCCATTCATCCCATATGTTTCAAACCATTTGTTCTAAGTTTATAAAAACATTATTTTCTATTTGGAGCTAAATATGAATAGGTTTGTAAGTCCAAGTTTGGCAGCAATATTGACACACGAAATAATAAATTATATAATCTACATCAGATACTCAACTAGTACTTGTTAACTAGTTGGATATATAGATCTTGGTTAGAATCCTAGCTCTGTGATTATATGATTTTGGGCAAGTAGCTTCTCTCTGAATCTCAGTTTCCTTACCTGTTTTGTTCTTAAAGGTCCCTTTGAGAAGAGGTACCTTCATGGAAAGGGAAGGAATGAAAGAAGGAAGGAAGGAAGGAAGGATGGAAGGAAGGCAGGAAGGAAAGTGAATGAACTGTGAGGGAAGTTTTTTTTTCTTATCTTTTAATTTAATCTTTACTATTTACAATTCTTCCACAATACTCTTACAAATTGCTGTATGGATCAGAAAGGACTTAGGTTTCCCTAAGGGCATGTGCACAGATCCCATTTGCTGGCAGATTCTACAAACCTGGGAGTGCTTCAAATAAAATGTAAGATCCTTGATGTTAGGGAGTATTTATTTTCTTTCTTTCTCCCCTTTCCCTGTGTCCCCAGAGCATCTAGCAGAATGTCCTACACATAGACATACTAGGCACTTAAAATTTCTTGTTGAATTGAAGTAAATAGAAATTTTGACCTAGAGACAGATTCTATGTCTGTTGACTCACCTTGACAAGGTCAAGAAGTTCATTGACAAAATTCTGGTTTCCAGGGAATTAACCTTTTTTGGCTCAGCAACTCATGAATTGTTATATTTTAAGATATAGAGGGTTTATAATCTGAATCAGCTTAGTGAATATCCACTAGTGATGAAATAATGGATTTCCTGACTTATTGAAAGCTTCACATCATAGATATATAGCTGGAAGAGAACTCAGAGACCATTGAGTCCAAGCCTTCATTTTACAGATGAACCAACTCCAGCTCATAGAGGTTAAGTGAATTAACAAGGTCACATAGGAAGTAACTGGCAGATCCACAATTTCAACTCAGGACCTCTGACAATAAATTCAGCACTCTTTCTGCTAGTAGCTGTGTTCAAGTTGCCTCTTCCTGAAGGCTCCTTTGACTAATAGGCTGTCAGATGGAGCCTTCTGAAAACTTTCCAATCTTCATTCATGAAATATACCGTAAACCCAGGCCATGTGTGGGAAACCCTGTCAGTACTGACCACCTATCAAAAACTACCACTAATCATTAAATAGTGGCTCCTTTGTGACTGTGGCCAGCAAATAATGAAGTAGGTAGGTATGAACATACAACTAAGGGGAAGTTTCTAGCCAAGGTAACAAATGACTGAGACTTTTCCTTTTCTTTTTATTTCCTATAATTCAAAGCATTCTTCCAGATTAAGGGATCATTCATAAAATGACTTACAAGGAGATAACAGTGACCTTTATAGAACATTGGATGTAAACTTGGGAAACTTCTAAAAGAGTATTTTCAATAGAAAGACAAGTTGTACAGCAGAAAGTCTGCCCTGCTTTGAAGTTCTTTAGACTGATCTTTGAAGGTGATTTTATCAAGTCCCTCAATCTCCTTTTCCGGTCCCATTTGGCAAGTGGCCATGTTGGGTATTTTTTTTCTTTACGTGTTGGAAAGAACTCATAAGAAAAAAACTGTCACATGGCTTTTCTGTACTAGTATACAGGGAGATATTGCAATATTAATATTAAAAGAAATGATCTCGAGAAATTTTTATCCATTAAACAATTTTTTTATTACATGCCTGTTTTGCACAGTTCATTGAGTTTTTAGTTCCCTCAACACCCTGATTGCTCTCCTTTGCATATTCTCCTGCTTGTCAATATACCTCTAAAATGTGGTACCCAGAAACCAATATAATACTTGTTGTTTGTTCTTCATTTCAAAGAGGACCAATGATGTCACAGGGTGCTGTCTTGACTAGTATATGAATTGGATTTAAGCGAGGTAGAACTGCATTAAGTCATTAGTCTCATTCTTCCAGAGTCATTGAAGTCCAGTGATAAGATAAAAGTCAAGATGACCAGCAATGGTCGAGGGGTTAGTTAATAACATTGGCATCTTCAATGTCTGCCATTGGAAGTCACTAGCTTTTATAATCACAGATGAATCAGTTTATTGCTCTGAATCTCAGTTTTCTCATCTCTAAAACAGGGAAAATAATTGGTGTGATACCTCCATTAGAAGGCTGCTATTAAGGGTTAGATGAGACAATGTCTATAGTGCTTTGCATACTTTCAGAGCTATGTGAAGGTCAGTAGTGATGATGATGATGATGATGACAATGACAATGACGATGACTATGATGATGATGATGATGATGATGGTGGTGGTAGTGGTGGTGGTGGTGCTGGTGGTGGTAATGAGAGTAGTCTTGATAATGATGCATACTCCTTGGTCCTTAGAGATCATGAAAGACAAAGTTTTGGATAAGAAGAATTGGAAAAACACTCACCAATATCTTGTATCACTTGGTCTTTTGAATTTTGGGTTAAAAGATATGTTCTGATGGCTAAACATGGAGAGAAGACAAGAAGAAGAAATTAAATAACTCAATAGGCCAGTTTTTTTGTTTAAGTATCTATAGTTTTTTAAGGATTTCCATTACATTTTATTTTACAGATGATAGGAGATGGAAGTGGTTTTAAGAATTGAGTGAGAAGGTGATGAGAATGTTGAAAGGTTGACAATAGAGAGTAGGTTAGAGACTAAGGATTGTTCTCATTCTGACTGAGAGGAAGTTCCTGACATTAAGAGAAAGAGGAGAGAAGAGAAATATTTTACCCCCTCATTCTCTAAGAACTCCATGTGTTTCCTTGGTCTTCTGATGCCCCAATGGTTGTACAATGCATAAAAGCTTTCTAGGTCTCATTTCATTAACACAGTAGTAGATTGTTGAATGTCAAGTGGGAGATGAGTTCCAGATGAAATACCCTTCACATAAATCAAAAAAGTATTTGCATGTGACCTTAACATTTAAGCCATATTTTTCTAGTATATAAACTACCCACAGGGAAGAATTCAGGTACTTTGGAGAACTACAAGATGTCTTACTAGGCCAATTCCATTGTAGTGAGGATATTACTACTAGTTTTCCATCGCTATATGCTGAAATAGTAATTTGCCAAAGTTTACACCATAGTATAAATTCTCTGGCATGTAATAAGTCAAAAGCAATTCAACAACATCTGTTGGGACCTGCTTAATGTCCAGCATTAATCATGACAGGAGATGTGAAAAAGAAGTGACCAGGCCATGTGGGTAGTTCAGGGAAGAACTCCATCCAATAATTTTTGGAGCAAGCTTTTTATACAGAAAGATGAAAGGATTCAAGTTTTACTGTCATTGTCTTAGGCCTGTTAGTTCCTGGAAGTAACTTTAGATAAAGTCAGGTTTTCTGGGCACCAACAGGTCAATTAGCATTCTTAAAGGTATTAACAAAGAGGATACAAAAGAGATAAAACTTCAAAGTAACTTAGGTTTGTTTAGATGTAATCATTGTCTTGAGCATGTTGTACCTTGGAACCTGCAAAGGAAAAGATAATTTAATAAAGGACTTGTCTTTTTTAGGTATCTGAAGTTTGGGGACAAAAAACCTGGTTGTAGTCAGGGTCTCAGACAAAATTCTTTTAAGTGTAACTCCAGGGGGTCTTTTTTTAGGGAGCTGGCTGTATGTGAAGCCACTAGGCACATCACCAAAAGGCCCTAATTAGAGTACACTATCTAAGTCCTGACTTTGGCTTGCATCAAAACATCAACTAAGGACCTCCTTTGTACAAGACACTATGTGAGACTCCAGTAAGACTAAAATAAAAACAAAATTGTTCTTGCCTTCAAGAATTAAAAAAAAAATTATCTGTGAGGCCATCTAGACTGATCTATGCCTGAGCATCCTCCAACAACTGATTTTTCTCACTTCATTTGAAGATTTCAAAGTAAATAGCTAAGTGAAGAGCATAATGATTGGAATGCTAGACTTAAAATGAGGAAAACCTGAATTTCAATCCTGCCCCAGATACTTACTACTTACCTGACCCTGATCATTATATCTAACCTATGTCGATCTTAGTTTCTTCATCTGTAAAAGTGAAATGAATAAAAGCACCTAGCTGACATCATTGTTGTGAAGATCAAATGAAACAATAGCTTTAAAGTTCTTTGCAAACTTTTTAGTTGGTGTTTTTATGCATCCATAGATTCTCAAAGATATCCACTCCAGATGTAATTATTGGTCAGTGTCTTCTGTAGTCTGGAACAAAATTTGCCATTCTGCCATTTAGACACTTCCCTTAGCTTTTCCTTCTGGGGCAAAGCAGACCAAGACGAATACTGTTTGCTCATGAGAGACACTGAAATACTAAAAGAGAGCTGACAAAGCTCCTGTAAGTCTTTTCTTCTGAAAGCAAAGTTCCTTCAGCTGACTCTTGCATGATAAAAATTTTGATGTCCTTCATTATCTTGGTTTCTCTACATGAGATTTTTTTCTGACTTTTTTTATTTCTCCTAAAATGTTGTACCCTAAAATTCACAAAATACTCCATAGGTCTTCTCATTATGGCAAAATACACCTGCCCTCCTTATGTTCTACTCTGGGCCCCTCTTCATGCTCAATATTGATTTTTTTTTTTGAGCTATCCTAAGATACTGTTGTTTATTGACCTTGACCGTGAAAAACAATGGATCTTATGGAGATGAATTGCTGTGTTGCCATGCTTAGATTCTCATGAAAGGGAGAAGAGATTGGACATGAATATATTTCAAGATGGATGGGGGCGAAAAAGAGAATTTGAGAATATTTGAGAAGGGTGAAAAGAAAATCAGCTGAGGAGATCCCCTACTCTGAATACTGACCTTCCTGCTTCCTTTAAGGCCCAATTTAAAATCCCACCTCCTACAGGAGTCCTTACCCAACCCATCTTAATCCCAATGCCTTCCCTCTGTTAATTATTTACTATTTATCTTGTATTTAGCTTGCTTGGAGTGTATGGGGTATTCAGGTAGGACTAGTACCTCTGGTGCAAGAGTGTGTTGAGAAGGTCATCCACCGCATCTAGGGCTATTGCCCATTGTCTTGACTTTTGTCTTGCCACTGGACTTTGACAACTATGGAAGAGAGAGTGAGTCTGCGTCACTTAAATCCAATTCACATGCAAGTCAACACATCACACCATGATGTCATTAGTACTTTTCAAAATGAAGGGCAAAAATTTGGTTGCATGTTGTCTTCCCCATTAGATTATAAGTTCTACAAGAGCAGGGACTGTCTTTTGACTCTTTTTGGATCCCCACTGGCACATAATAGGCACTTAATAAAAGTTTATTAAGTTGGATTGGATCAGGGAAAAGGTCACACAAGAGATAAAAGGGAAGGGAATAAAACTGATCACAAAACCAAAACAAAACAAAAACAGAGGATATAGGCTCATAGAGTTAAAAAGGACCTTAATGGATACTTATCACAACTTTTTTTTCTTTTTTCAGATGGCGAAACTGGAATCCAGAGACTTAAAGTTATTTGTCCAAGGACACAACAGCCTTTGTGTCCCGGACCCAAGCCCAAGTCTGTTGCCTCAAAACCAGTGTTATTTATAGTACTCAGCTGCCCCCAAAGATGCTAAAATTAATTCTCCCTGATCATTTATCTGCCAGGAATATCTTGCATAGTTATAATTCATATTTTAGCAAAAAACAAATTTTTTTCTGTCATTAAGATCTAACCTATTCCCCATTCAATATTTAATAGTAACACTCGTCAAGAGTGGTACTGGCATTTCTGAACTTCATGACCTTTTGAAGGACAAAGGAACAATAAAACAGGCAGTAGTTAGATGCAATGGAGAGGGGAAGCAAAAAAAAAAAATATTTTGATGCCTGACTAATTAGGTCTGAAGTAACTGAGGGCTGACAATGTTATGATTGTGATTATAATATACATGCTCCATCAAACTAACATTGAGCATGAATTAATGAGTGATAAAGCATTTTCAATTTTAAGAACTCATTGTGTGCCAAGTACTGTGTTAATTTCTAGGGACACGAATAGAAATACAAGACAGTCCTTGCTCTCAAAGGGCTCATACTCTAATTAGGTAGTCAAAACTTATGGGAGGGTTCAGCTGCAGGGCTGATGGAAAGGCCCAACAGTCCTTACAATGCTTCAGCTGAATGAATGCCAAGGCCCAGGGGTCCTTAGGGTGCAGTGGCAAGGCAGATGGCAAATCCTGGTGACTGGAGGGTTCAGTGACAGGGCAGATGGCAAGACCAGGTGGTCCAGAGAGGGGTATGTCAGGGCAGATGGCAATGCCTGGGCATGAACTGAAATATTTAAAAACTGTTGTTTTCCTTTTGATTGCCTCTTTAGAGAAAATCCACTTAGCAAAGATCTCTTCACTCTCAAAAACTTAATGTTGATAATCTAACAAAGACAAAAATCTCCTTATCTCTTATCAGATTCTTAGAGAAAGATCTCAGAGGAGCCTGGTATAAAAATATATATATATATAAAATATAAAAATTCTTGTCCTCCTTTTGATAAGCTTGTTTATCAAAACCATGAAGTTAATATCTAGAGAGAAAAATGCAAAAGTCTCCTTCAGATTGTGTGCGCTCAAGTTTTATATTTTATTATTTCAAGAGAACAAGGCATTTAGGTTGTGTTGGAGCAAGGGTTTGCAATATTTACCAGACATGTTTACCCTACATTTATCCCAAATTCTGAGGCAACTAGGGAGATATTGGGGAAGAAAGAGACATAAATTTTCAAATGTCTGGCATGAAATAGTGTCAGGATTAAGTAAGATATTCCATATGAGTTGGGGTATAAACAGCCATGACTGGTCTTCAGTAGCCCAGATTAGGCTTCAAGTGCAAATGTTTAGAAAGCCCTGGGTTAGGAATTTGGAAAATTCATCCAATTACTGAAGTTTCTTGGGTTGAACAATGTCTTGACCAAAATTCCAATCCAGTGATTACAGAAGGAAAATGATTTCAGCAAGGCAAAAGTGATTGCTGAGAGGTACTAAATATAATCCAACCAATGCCTTAATTTGACTGCACATGCAACTAGGTTCTAGTCTAATATAAAGTTTTCCATAAATTTATAATCTATCACTATTATTCTTCCAGAGAGGTTATTAGGAATCATCTGCATAATAATATCAAACAAGTATTTCTTAAGCACATACTATATACCCAGCCAGTCTTCTAGGATGAGGATTACAAAAGCAAAAATAAAATATTCTCTATCATCATGGGACTTACAGTAGAGACAACAACAAAAGCGTAATTATATGAAGTTAACATTCATATAGTGCTTTGAGGGTTGCAAAGTGCTTTACAAATATTACCTCCCTTTCTCCTCACAAAAACCCTGGGAGATAGATACTTTAATTATCCCCATTTTATACATGAAGAAATTTAGAAAGAGGTTAAGCCATACAACTAGTAAGTGACTTAGGTTCAATTTGAATTCTGGTGTTCCTCACTCCAGGTGCATTGATCTAGGCTGCTATGATATGAAAATATAGAAGCCTATGCTAAAATAAATATAATGAAAGTGATTTTCTTTTGGGGCGGGGCACTAATATCTGGAAAGAAGAAAATAATTACCCATATTAGGTCTGAACTCATTGCAAAATCCTGTTTGGTAGGCTACACAGATATAATGTCCCCATTTTTCAGATGAGGACACTGAGGCATAAAAGAAATCAAGTATTTGTTTTTCACCTCACAGTAAGCATCACTCCTTGAATTTGTACCCAACATTTTTACTTTGTCAGTGTAAATTTCACTATCCCATAATGCCTCTCTAATATTTAAACATCACTTTCTTTTATCTTTATAACTATCCTGTGAAGTAAATGTTCCTCTTTTCTCCTCTTTTCTTTTCTCCTCTTCTCACTGTAATTTTGCTCACATTGGGAACTCCTGCCATGATGGCAGGTTGGCAACGATTCTTCAATCTATATTCTTTCAGAGCTTCACAGTCACTGAGAAACTAGGTTGCTTGCCCAGGGATACACAGCTAGGATATGTCAGATGCAGTATTTGACTTAGGGCTTCCTGACTCTGAGTCTGACTCTCTATCCACCCTGCCATTGTACCTTTTATCATTGTTATCACCATTTTACAAATGAGTAAATGGGCTCTGAAAAGTTAAGTGACTTGCCTATAGTCACATAGTTTGTGAGTGTTGGAGATAAAATTTGAACTCTTATCTTTTCTAATGATATCTGGCGTTTTTCTATTATCTCACAGTTACACCATACACTACCTTTCTCTAACTTCTAAGTCCTGCTGTTCCATAAATACCCCTTCAAGAATCACCTTCTCCTTTTTCTTAATAGCCCCAAGTCACCTTGACTACTCCCTATTGACTGAATCCATACAACATTTGAGGTCTGTATGACAGATTTGGTCAACTAATGACACCTTGACTTGTAGTAACTTGTAGTAACGTATAGAATCAGAGAATAATAGAAGTATAATTAATTCTGCCACATGTGTCTTATTTCTTAGCAATATTGTAATAGTATAAAATCAGAGAATCAAAGAGCTAGAGGCTATCCAATCTAATTTCCCAACAAATACTGGAATTGCTCCTCTGCCATCCCTAGTGTTTGGTCCTCTAGCAACTACTTGTATACCTCCACTAGTGTGAGGTTAATTATCCCAGCACACACCCGTTCCATTGTTGGATAGCTTCCCCCCCCCCCCTCCATATTAAACCAAGAGTTCCTCCCAATACCACCTACCATTTACTCTATTTCTGTTTTTGGAGATCAGTAATGCAACAGACATTTATTAAATACCTACTATGTGCTAGGCAGTGTGCTAAGTGCTGGGAATACAAATAAGAAAAAGAAAGATAATCCCTTCTCTAAAAGTAGCCTTCAACTGAATGGGGGAAGACAAGACAGTAAAGGAAGCTGAAAATCAATGTGGGACTTGGAGACATTGAAAAGTATGACATTCCATGGAGTCTGAACTAAGCAGAGCTATTAATGCAAAGTAGAGAGTTGCCTGAATAAATGTAAACAGAATAAATATGATCTCCTTTCGACAAGAGAAACCCATTTGGAGATAGTTATCATGTCTTCTAGCCCCTTGCCCCCCAATCTTCTCCAAATTAAATATTCCTAAGTGCCTAGTTATAATTGTTCCTTATACCATGTGGTCTCCAAATCTATCACAATCCTAGTTACTGTTCTACAGTTCTGCCACGTGTGTCTTATTTCTACAAGCCCACCACAATTTACCCATCTTCTTTTGTAAAAATTCATTTATGAAATAAAACAAACATTTCCACAACACAGTAAAATAAAAAGGTTGATAGCACATGAAACTGCAAATCTATTATGTACAACCTGCTATTCCTTTTAAATATATAATAAAGTTATGTGACTTTCTTTTTTCCCCCTCTTTTTTTTAAAGCTAATATTTTAGGCTTTGTCGCAGAATTCAGTTGAACTAGTACTTGGACAATACACTTCTGAAATGACAGTATAAGCTTGTGTTAGATTATTTGGCAGCAGACTATTGGGTTATAATAAGTTGTGTTCAACTCTTCGTGACCCCATTTGGGGTTTTCTTGGCAAAGATATTAAACTGGTTTGCCATTTTCTTCTCTAGCTCATTTTACATATGAGGAAACTGAGGCCAACAGAGTGAAGTGACTTGCCCAGGGTCATACAACTAAGTGTCTGAAGCCAGATTTGAACTCAGGAAGAGGAATCTTCCCTCACTCCAGGTCCAGCACTTTATCCACTGCACCATCTAACTGTCCTATAAAAAGTTGATGAGCAGGTAAAAAGTCAAAATCTCATTTGTTGAAATTGCAACCATACCAGCTCTTCTCCAATCATTCACTTATGTAATTGCCATGGCAGCCAGATTTGTGTTATGTCTTTACATGATTATACTAATACCTCATTTTCATACAGGCTTCTAAAGACTATAAAGCACTTTCCTCACCTTTAAGGTAGATGGTTAAAATATTGTTAACCTCATTTTATAGATAGTGAAACCAAGGTTCAGTTTCACTTTCAAGAAGTTGTGACATGTCCAAGTCGAGTCCTAAACAAATGTATTTTAAACTTCTACTATGTTCCAGATACTGTGCTTTGTACTGGGGATGCAAAAAGAAAAAGGCAAAATATAGTCCCTGACATTAACAATCTCACAATCTAATTGGGGAGACATCATGGTAGCAACTTTGTTCAAACAAATAATACCCAGGATGAATAGGAGATAATTAATAGAGAGAAAACACTAGAGCTTAGAAAAACCAGGAAAGGCTTCTTAAGCTGGGACTTGAAAGAATCCAAGATGTGGAAAATAGGAGGGAGAGCATTCCAGGCATTGGGAATAGTCAGTGAAAATTCCCAGAGTATCTCATTTTGTTGCTTGTTGCTATTGTTCAGCCATTCATTTGTGCTCAACTCTTCATGAGGGTACCGTAGTACTCCAAGCCCTTTTATCCTCCACTATCTCTTGAAGACTATCCAAGTTCATATTCATTCTTTCCATGAAACTGCCTATTCATCTCATCCTTAGCTGTCCCTTTTTGCTTTTGCCTTCAATCTTTCCCAATATCAGGGTCTTTTCCAATGAGCTCTTTTTTTTTTTTCATTATGTGGCCAAATTATTTAATCTTTAAATTCAGTATTTGACCTTCCAATGAATAGCCTGAAATAATTTCTTTAAATATTTACTGATTTTATCTTCTTGATATCCAGGGGACTCTCAGAAGTCTTCTCCATCACCAGAATTCAAAAGTTTCAATTCTATGATTCTCCTCTTTCCTTATAGTCTAACTCTCATGGTCATATTTTGCTAATGGAAAAACCATAGCGTTGACTTTATGGATCTTTGTTATTGAAGTGATTCCTCTGTGTTTTAGTCTGCTGTATAGATTTGCCATAGCTTTCTTTCCAAGGATCAAACATCTTTTCCTTTCATGGCTGCAGTCCCTGTCTTCAATGATCTATAAGCCCAAGAATATAAAATCAGTCACTTCCTCCATTTCTTCTCCCTCTATGTGTGAGAAAGTGATGGGACCAGTTGCCAAGATCTTTACTTATGTATTTTGATGTTAAGTTTTAAGCCAGCTTTTACAGTCTCCTATTTCACCCTCATCAAGATGCTTCTTAATTCTTGTATCATCTGTTGATATTTCTCTCAACAACCTTAATTCTGATTTTTTATTTCATCCAGTCTGGTATTTTGCATGATGTATTTTGCATGTAAGTTAAATAACCAAGGTGACAACATATAGTCTTGTTGTGCTCCTTTTCTAATCAGTTGTTCCATATCCAGCATTAACTGTTGCTTCTTGACCTGCATATGGGTTCCTTAGGAGACAAGTAATATGATTTGGTACTTTTATCTCTTTGAGGACTTGCCTTATTTTGTTATGATCCACAAAGTCAAAAGCTTTAGTGTAGTCGATGAAGTAGAAGTAAATGTTTGTCTGCCACTACATTGTTTTCTTCATATTTCAGCGAATGTTGGCAATTTGGTCTTTAGTTCCTCTGTCTCTTCAAAAACCAGTCTACTCTTCTGGTAATTCTAGGTTTGCATATTGCTAAAGCCTAGCTTGCAGAATGATAAGCATAACCTTTCTGGCATGTGAAATGAGTACAATTGTTGCAATTGTGCAAATTGCTTGGCATTGTTCTTCTTTAGGACTGGTACATAAACTGATCTTTTCTAATCCAGAGACCACTCTTAAGTTTTCCAAATTTGCTGGCATATTGAGTGTAGCACTTTAATTGCATTATCTTTTAGGGTTTTAAATAGGTCAGCTCTAATTCTATCACCTCCACTAGCCTTGTTGTTAGCAATGCCTCCTAAGTCCCAGTGACTTCGTTCTCTAGGATGTCTGGCTCTAGTATGGTTTGCCATTTCCTTCTCCAGCTCATTTTACAGATGAGGAAACGGAGGTAAAAAGAGTCAAGGGGCTTTTTGAGGGTCATACAGTTAGTGTCTGAGGCCACATTTGAATGCAGGAAAATGAGTTTTCCTGACTCTAGGCCCAGCACTCTATCCACTTATGCTACTCATCTCATTTTACGGTTACTGAATCACAGAAAGAGTGTATGAAGTAGAAAATGTGTAAAAATATCAGAAAGATAGGAAAGGGCCTGGTTAGGAATGACTTTAAAATTCCAATACAACATATTGTATATTATTTTAAAAATAAGAGGAATTTCAAGGGAGTTTACTGAATGGAGGTGGTGTGATACCATCTCACACCTGCCCTTGCAGATCAATTTTATTTCTAAGTAGAAGATGGATTAAAGAAGGGAAGGAGGAGGCAAGGAGACCAATATTGCTATTGCAGTAGTCTGGGGTGATGTGTTGAGGGCAGTTACCAGGGTGGTAGCAGTGTCAGAGGTGAGAAGGGTAGATATATGATAAATGTTATAAAGACAGAAATGACAGGACTTAACAGCTGATTGGTTATGGGTGTGTGTGAAAGATAGTGAGGAGCTGAAGAAATGAGGTTGTGATCCTGTGTGACTGGGAAGATGGTGGTACCTTTAACAGTAAAAAGGAAATTTTGAAGAAGGGATGGTTTGGAGGGGAAAGAATTAGTTCAGTTTTGGACATGTTGAGTTTAAAATACTACAAGACTTAAAATTTTATATGTCTAATAAGTAAAATTGGAGACCAAAAGAGAAGTTAATATGGTCAATGGTCAGGTGAGGACTCAAGCCTAAGTAATTCTTGTGTTATTGCCCACATCATTAATAAAACAAAACAAAATAGAACCTTATTATTTAGAACTAGATAGGCCCTAAAAATTATCTAGTCAAAAAATATCCAACCCAGAGATACTTGAAGAAGGTCAATAACAAAAAAGAAAGAGACCGTATACACCCAAAGGTTCATAATAACCCTTTTTGTGGCATTAGAAGACTGAAACTAAGTAGACACTCATTATCCAAAGACTTTCTCAGCAAAATTTGATACATGAATATGATGGAATATTAATGCATGAGAAGAAATTGAGAATATAAGGAATTTGGGGATAACATTTCCCAAGAAGAAATTTGGAAAAAAAAAATTATTTGAAGTGATATAAAGTGAACCAGGAAAACAATATACTTAAAGAAGTTCCACAATATAGACGTAATTAGTGAAACAAATGAACCCACAAAAATAAACCCTCTGCAATTTTAATGACTAAGCTTGGCCCTGAGAAAAGGGACCTTCCAACCTTCATTGGAGAGGCAGAAGAGTAGACGGAACTAAGTGATATAGTGTATAGAGAGTTGAGCCTATAGTAATAAATATATGTTCAAGTCTTACCTCAGAAAATTAGTTATGTAACATTCTAGGGTTTATCACTTCACCTGGGTCAGACTTAGTTTCCTTATCTGTAAAAAGAGGGGGTTGGAGTTGGTGGCTTAAAAGGTCTCTTTGAGTTCTGTATCTGTAAGCCTATGAATGAGTCACATATTGTCTCACTGTCAATATTTTACTTAGTTTTGCTTAACTGTTTTTCTTGTCCTTTCCAAATTTTTCCTAACTACACTTTTTTAAAAAATGATCAGGCAAAGTAGATAGAGAGCTGAGCCTGGAGTCAGGAAGAGCTGAATTCAAATCAAGCCTGATATACTAACAAGCTTTGTAACTCTGGGCGAGTCACAATCTCTGTTTTCCTCAGTTTCCTCAATTGTAAAACAGGCATAATGACAGCACCTACCTTGAAGAATTGGTTTGTGGATCAAATGAGATAATGTTTCTGAAGCACTTAGCACAGTGCTTCAGACATATAGGAGGCACTATATTAATGCTTATTCCCTTTCCCCTTTTCTCCTTCCCACCCCACAACCTCTCTAACACTAGAAAAAAAAAAAAAAAGAAAAATGATGAAAAGAAAACTTTCTTAATAAGTAAGTAGTCAAGGAAAACAAAAAGGTATGTAGCATTCTTCATCATGCATCCTTTGGAGTCATGGTTGATCATTGCATTAGTCAGACTTCTTAAGTTTCTCAAAATGATTTATTTTTATGATGTTGCCATTATATTTGTGCCAAACGTGGTTCTTTGAATATACTAGTGGGGTAAAGTACATCTTGAAATGAAAGTAGGTAAAATTTCAAAAAAGGAAAAAAAATGCCATATTAACTATCACCATTAAGGCATTCACTAACTGCTCTGTAATTTAGAGTTTTAATTATTATAGGGAATGACATAAACACAGAGAAACAAGTTGGAAAATGCAGGTTGTATATGTGGGGGAAGCAATGAGAAATTAAATCTGAATGGAACATAGAATATGTGAAAGGCAGCAAATATAGCAGATCAGGGAGGACCTTAAATACCAGACAAAGGAATCTAAAATATTTTTGGCTAATTCCTTCACCTTATGTACCTCTGTATTTATATATGGGAACCAGATTGTGGAGATCCTTGAATACCAAGCTAAGGAATTTAGAATGTATTTAGCTAATCTCACCTCACATATTTCTGTATCTATATCTAAACTCTCATCTTTAATATCAGTCTTAAAGGCCAAGGAATTCCTCTTCTTTAAAGCTAAACATCTGTTTGAAGGTAGACCTCATCTTTTCCCTTTTTCAACTTCCCAATTTTACCCACTATTTTCTCAGTTTTTATTACTCTGATATTTTGCAGTGACCCTGAGTTAAGACCATGCCATCAGAGTACAAGATTTAGTCATTGCCATTAATAGAAAGGCTTTTGGTATGGGCCCAATTGGTCATCAAATGATGGATCTAGCTAAGGGTGGAGAGGCTTATCGCTAGGATATTGAACACAGCACGATTTATTTTTGTGTTCTTGTTTGTTTGTTTTTGACCTCCATAACTCACAAAGATAATTTTCAAAAGATATGCCTAGGTAGTAATTTGTATTAGAGGAGGTAATAACACATGGAAGAAATCATGGATTTCTGAAGTAAACATTATAGTAAAGATCTAATTAAAATATTTATTAAGCATCCATTGTGTAGATGGCATCTAGGATATTGACTTTGGGGGTCATCTTTAATTCTTTCCTTTCCTCACTAGCTCAATCAGTTACCAAGTACTGTCAACTGTTTTTATCTTGCAATGTTTTTCATAAATTTTCATCTCTACTGACCTCTAGTTCAGTGTCTCATTACCATATACTTAGTTATGAATATAGATGACTGTTATGGGAATCTGAAGATCTTCCCTGTCCTTAGGCCCTTTGATAGGCTTAAGTGACTCTGAGAACTTTCCCAGATTTGAAAATATATTCTGCCCCTTAATTGGCTGAATGTGGTCACATGGAGCATGTGGTGGGAAGCTTGTTTTTCAGGAATAATCACACCTTCTTACTTTGTGATTGGGCAGTGGGTCAAGAAGGTTGGACATTCTCTGATCCAGGAGAGGGCTTTATATACCCTGATGTCAGTTTTTTGCTTTGGGGGCTCACTTTGGAAAGAGTTGTATGATTTGGCTGATAAGACTCCGGGAAGTCATTGAGCCCCCCCGGCTTTGAAAACTCAGATGCTGGTGCTTCCCTCTCTGGTAACTAACTAGGTATGGATGTAATGGTCAGACGACTGGAAGACTGTCTGCTGATCTGTTTCTCTGTCTGCTTGTAACTTCTGCTAATAACTTTTGTTTATATTCTCTGAAGTTCAGGGTGTTGACTTTTCTCCCTGAACTAAGTAAATGATACATGTTTGATTGATTAAAGTAAGACTGCTAACCCATTTTGAGTTGCTTTCCTTTAGAAAAGCAGATCTAAGAACCTGTGCTAGCAGCCACCCTGAGCATGCTAGGGTGCTTGCTGATACAATGACCAATGGCTTTCTTGATTTCGATCATGAGCCAATCCTTCCCAGTCTCCATTTCCCAGTAGCAATGCACAACACTGTCACACTAATTTTAGTAGTATTATTTTAATCATATGTTTGTTCTGCATATGACACACTTCCTGCCTCTAAGTTTGCCCCCTTCGCCATATTGCCTCTCATTCTGACCATTCCCATTTTAAACCCATTGACCATTTTAGAGATGAGGAATAAAACACAGAAAGTTAAATGATTTCTGTCTCTCATGCCTGGAATATATGTTTTCTTCATCTCTGTCTCTCAGAATCCCTTGCTTTCTTCAAGGTTCAGTTTAAGTGTCATCTTCCATAAAAAAGTTGTTATTGGTTCCCCCCAATAACTAGTGCCTTCTCTCCAGGGATGTGCTGGTCGATGTTTAATGCATGACACATTTATGACTTTCATTTGCATGATTACCATTTTCTACATTACTTTCTTATGTCTAGATAATTAAAGAATCAATATATTGAGACCTGCATTGCAGCATTTGCCTATTTCTAACAGGTAGATGCTCCCACTGAAAATGTAATAATCTGCTTTCAGGAGCCAATTTGAGTTGAATCCAACATATCCCTGATGTTCTCCATAACTAGCTTGTATTTATGTTGTACAGTATGTATTTATTCTGTATGTACTCATTAATGTCAATGTTGTCTCCCTTGATATAATGTAAGTTCCATGAGGACGGGGACTGTTTCATTTTTTTGTTAATGCTTTCCAAGTACCTAGCCTAGTTACTAGCGCGTTGTCATCATTATCATCATAGCTTCCATTTAGCTCTTATTATGTGCCAGGCATTCTGCTAAGCATTTTGCAATTATTATCTAATTTGATCTTCACAATAACCCTGCAAGGAAGGTGCTATTATTATCACTATATTACAGATGAGGAAATTGAGGCAAACCAAGATTAAGTGACTTGCCCAGGATTATACAGATGTTTCTTAGTGAATTATTTAAATCTCTTACAACCATTCCACGTTTCCTCATTAGTTCCAGGATAGGTGATTTAAAACTACTACTCTAATTTGGTCTCCCACTATTCTCTAAGTGTCTAGCAAAGTACCTTCCTCACACACAGTGGGTACTTAGTAAGTGCTGGTGCATAGTAAGTGCTTAAAATGATTTTTGATTGATTTAGCAATGGTAACTCTTATTATTTACTGGCATGTGGATAATTTGCTTTATGCATTGAATGAGACCTAATTTTAATCTTATCTTGGCTTCATCCTAAACTCTGTTAAGTGTGTGAATTCACCTCAGTGTGAAGTCTGAATGAAGTTCAACTCAACAAAATTCATTAAATATCTACCATGCTTAAGGCTGGCGATAAGGATAATGAAAAACAGACCCTGCCTTCATGGAGCTTACATGCTACTGGGAAATGGAGATAAACAGTACCTTGATGTATTCATTGATTTATTTTGTCATCTATCCATCCATTCATCTATTTACTTATTCATCTTAGTTTTACTGACGTATCTTGTTTTTTATATTACAAACATTTACAGATTACTCCCATTTTTCTATTTCTGACCACTCTGGCTCACTTTCCAGATCCTTCTTAAGTATGGGAACTATGTCATTTTCTTACTGCCTAGTATAGTGCTTAGCTCATTGGTGCTCATTCAATATTTATTTAATTGAGTTTTTAGCTCTCCTTTTCCATTCCTTTAGCAGCCATTTGTTAATGAATAGTTTAAAAAGTCCTCCATGTATAAGGAATTATATGGGATTCAAAAATTAGTCTGACACAACTCTGCCTTAAAGAATTTACACTGTAAAGAACCTTAGAGATGATGTTGTTCAAACTCTGGACTTTCTTGACATTGCATTTTTAACCACTCTATCCTCTATGCCTGGAATGCCTCATATCACATGATGACATAGTATACACCCATCAAGACATAACTCCCAAATTACCTTCCCCTACAAACCTTTCTTAATTCTTTCCAGCCAGATCTACCTCTCCTATACACTTAATTTGGTTTTATATTTCATTTCTCTGAATCTTATCTCCCTAATTAGATTGAAAGCTTCATGAGAGATTGTGTCTTGTGGTATGGTAGCATAAGCTATTGAACTGAATGAAGGTAATGATAAGAGGTGTTGTAGTGGATATGGTGCTGGACCTGGAATCGTTTTCCTGAAAACTCATTTTACTGAGTTCAGATCTGGCCAAAGAGTAATTGTGTGACCCTGAGCAGGTTACTTGACCCTATTTGCCTCAGTTTCCTCATCTGTAAAATGAACTGGAAAAGGAAATGACAAATCACTCTGGTATCTTTGCCACAAAAATTCCAAATGGAATTGCAAAGAGTTAGATATGATTGAAACAACTGAATGGCAACATACAACGTTTTAATGTTTATAAAGTGTTCCAAATATGCTAATACCTATTACGCTTTCAAAAACCCTGTGAAATGGGTAGCATAGGTATTATCATTCCCATTTTATAGATGAGGAAACTGAGGCCCAGAGTGGTTTAGAGATTTGTCTAAGGTCATACAAAGATGGCAAGAGTCAGAAGTGAGATTCTAAACCAGGTTTCTCATGTTTTTTTTTTTCTACTGTGCCCCCCTGATTCCCTATGATATCAATAGATACAACTCATATCATAGCATGTAGAGGTTTACAAAACACTTTGCTCACAATTACCTTGCCTCTTAGGTCATACAAGTGTTTAGTCTTTTCTTAGAGATGAGGGAATTAAGATTCAATCAAGTGATCAGTGAACAAGTATTTATTAATCCTTTACTGTGTGTCAAGAACTTTGATAGGCATTGGGGAACAAAACCGAGCCAGTCCTTAACCCTGGCTGTTTACTTGAAGGGGGAGACAGCATGTTTTCAAATTAATACAGAATATTTAACCTCAACCTCCACCCTATGCCACACACATACACACACACACACATATACACATACATGCACGCACGCACACACAATAAAAGCACCACACCTTGATTATTGTTGGAGGAAGGTAGAAACAAGGAGAATTGGGAAAATCATGACCTCTTCAAAGAAGAAAATAAGGGGATCTATGAGTCAGGGAAGAGAAGAGAGAGTATTATCCCAGACATGCAGAGCCAGCCTGTAATCAAGTACGTAGGTAGGGGATAGGATATCATTTACAGGGAATGACAAACCAGTCGGCTTAGTTATAATGTTAAGAATGCTATACGCCATAGAATACAACATGCAGAACAATATATAATCATTCTGATAAGATACACTGGATACAGTTTGTAAAGAATTTCAAATGGTAGAATAATTTGTATTTTAATCTAAGGGCAATGAGGAGCTAATAAACTTCTTGAAGGGAGGGATGATGTGGTCAGACCAAAATTTTAGTAATACCAGTCTGGCAGCTTTGTGGAAGATGGGTTGGATAGAGAAGAGTTCTCAGGGAGACTAATTAGGAGGCTATTGCAATTGTCCAAATGAGAGAAATAATGAAGGTCTTAATTAGGGCAGCATAGTGGAGAGCTAGCTAGCCTCAAAACCAAGATGGCTTAGGTTCAAAAAAAGAATAGATCCATGAGATATCTATAAGTTGGAATCAGTGAGACCTGACAACTGATTGGATATGAGAGGAGAGTAAGTGAGAGTGAAGTGTTAAAGATGACTCTTAGGTTACAAATCTAAGTGACTATGAAGAGGTTTACCCTAAGAGGGTTAGGGTTGCCTGAGACCTCAAAATACCAACATGCTGGGTCCTGTGGAAAGAATTCCACTCAAGTCTTCTCAGCCAAAGAAAAGTAAAGTTTATTAAAAGTTAGCCTGCATTGGACACAGAGCAAGTCTGTGCCAAAAAAACTCTATGGTGCTCTCACAGAGCAAGTTTGTGCTAGGGCCTTCTGTGGCACTCTCACACCACATGGAAGGGAGATGGGATTCTTATATACAGAGGAATCTAGGGGTGGTCTAGAGGAGGAGTTTGGGGAGGGTCTTCAGGAGGAGTCAATGAGGTCAGACTCCAGTAATGAGTTTGGGGAGGGTCTTCAGGAGGAGTTAATGAGGTCAATGCAAGAGTGGATTGATATTTTGATAGGCTCAAGGGTGGAAAGCAGATGGACAATGGAGGGCCAAGCTAGTAACAGAGGTTTGGGTTCAGCCACAATGAAATACTTATGGCCTCTGCAAATGCCTCATCAAGGGGGAAGATTCAATGAGACTTCAAGGGGGCTCCCAGAGCCCACACCTCATCAACTGAAAGTACTGGTGGTACTGTCAAAAGAAATGGAGAAATTAAGAGTAGGCATGGCTTTTGAGGGAAAAACAGAACAACAAAAACCCTATGAGTTCTGTTTTCATCATCTTGGGTCTGATGTGGGATTTAAGGGGAAGATATCCAGCAGGAAATTGGAGATGTAGGACTGAAGTTTAGGAGAAAGATAAGAGATAGATACATAGATCTGAGTGGTATCTGCTTAGAGAAGGGCAGCTAAATGGCACAGTGGAGAGAGTGCAAGGCCTGAAATTAGACTCAAATGTTCAAATCTGGCCTCAAATACTTGTTAGCTGTGTGACTCTGACAAAGTCACTTCACACTTTGCTTCAGTTTCCTCATCTGTAAAATGAGTTGGAGAAAGAAATCTCAAACCACTTTAGAATCTTTGTCAAAAAAACCCCAAACAGGGTATTGAAGGACTGAACATGACTAAAACAATTGAGTAACAGCTTTGTGATTTCAAGCCTAGTACCCTACCTCCTATGCTATCTAACTGCCTCAGAAAAAGTTAGATAAATCACTCAAACCTATACAGTGAACTAATGGGATTTGAGTGAGAAGCAAAATTCTTGTCTTCCAATACTAACTTAACATCTATAGGCCATGCTTCCTCCTTGACTGTATACTCTTTGAATCATCTCCTTAGTATAAGATACAACATCATATTCTGTCTTTAAAAAAAAAAGTTGAACAAAGCAGTTCACAGGTTGAAAAGATGCTGTTGGCAGCAGATAGGAAAGATCTTGCTAATCTTGCTTTTTTTTTTTTTCTTTCTCAAACACAAAGATACAATTCAGCAGAATAGAAGCCTGGGAAAAACCCACTAAGGAGATTAGGTCTGTGGGGCAAAGGTAAACTGAGCAGAAAGAGTAGAGTCAGAGGAAATGCTCCACACCAGGTCAACTGAGCCCATCAAAGTTAAAAAAAAAAAAAGTTTAGCAGTTGAAATAATAGCTAACATTTCTACAGAGCTTTAAGGGTTGCAAAGAGTTTTATGTTCCTTCATTTGATCCTCACAATAACATTTTGGAAGAAGTATAGTTTAAATAAAGCTATTTTTCCTCTAGTTCTAGTACTTCATCATCCCATATTCTTGGCTTTGCTCCCTTAGATTTCTTGACACAAGAATCACATGGGCAGAGCTGGATACTATCCCCCAGTGTCTACCACAAGGCCTTATACATAAGGAGTTACTCAACAACAGCATCTTGATTGGTCTCTTGGCCTCAAGTCTCTCCCCACTCTGACACATCCTCTATTCAACTATCAAAGGGATTTTTCTAAAGTGTATATTTGACCATGTTATATCCCTTCTCTCTTACCCATTTAATAGTACACTACTACCATGAACATCACATACACAATTCTCTGACATTCAGAGTCCTTCCTAACCCAGTCTCTGCCTATCTTTCCAGTCTTTTTATACTCCACTCCCTTCCATGTGCTATGTAATTTGGTGACACTAGTCTTCTTGCTTTTTCTTGTATGGGACAGTTTATCTCTAGATGCCTTTTAACATGGCTGGAATTCTTTCCCTCCTCACCTCCATTCTTAGCTTTCTGGGCTTCCTTCAGGTCCCAGTTAAAATTCCATCCTTTGTGAGAAGTGTTATCTGACTGCCCTTAAAGCTGGTGACTATTCTCTTAGATGATCTCCAACTTCTCCTGTCCATATCTAATTTATACTAGTTATTTTCCAAATGATTCCCCAAGAATTATGAGTTCCTCTTGGTTAAGGGCTATTTTTGCCTTTTCGGCCTTAAGCACTTCATATAATGCCTGTCATGTTAGAAGCAATTAACAAATTTTTGTTAACTTGACTTTATTTGAAAAATCATTATACAAAAATCCACATTTACAAAATGATGAGGTGCAGGTCCTGGGAACCCCCTTGAGCTCTCCTTGAATGTTCCCCCTTAAGCCATTTGCCTGAGGCCATTGTGGCTCGGCCCAAATCTTTAGCCCTCCTTTGTACAGCAATTTCCCACCCTTGATCCTCCAGTTCTACCCTTGAACTACCCTAGTCCATCATTGTCTGTCAGCTCCAGGTAGGCTCTAGCAACTTCCCACCCTTAATCACTCATTACTGGAGTCTGACCTCATCTGACTCCTGAAGACCCTCTCCAAACTCCTCCTCTAGAGCACCCCTAGATTCCTCCCACAACCTTTCTGTATATAAAACCCCATCTTGCCACCATGTGTGTGAGAGCTCCATAGAATGACCTAGCACAGACTTACTCTGTGTCAGATGCTTCCGGCCTGCTTGCCCAATGCAAGCATCACAGATACCAATCTCCTTAAGAGTCCACCCCATATGGAAAACTTTCAATAAACTTTGCTTTTCTTTGGCTGAGAGAAGAATTGAGTTGAATTCATTGGGCAGGACCCGATGTGTTGGTATTTTGGGTTCTCGAGCACCCCTAACCCTTTAAACAAAACAGTGAGGCACAGGGAAAATCTTAAATAAGTTTTATACCAGATGACCTGGGTTCAAGTTTCCTATATATCATTTTTTTAACTGGTAGACCTTGGTTAATCATTTTCTCTCTCTAAGCCTTGGTAATTTTTTTTTCATTTATGGTGAAAAGCCTTTGAAATAATGAGAAAATATCATGTAAATGTCTGTCATTATTGTCATGATCATTAGATAAAGCAGAGAGATTTTTCATTCAAAATAAAATTTTAAAAATACTGACATGAAGAATTCTTTGTATTAATGTATTCATATCCTCTCCTATAATAGATAGTAAACTCTCTGAGGGCAGGAGCTGTGTAATGTATATGCTTGTATATTCCACTGCTATAGCACAGTCCTTTTCTGCTTCCACTAATAAGTTTTTAATAATGAATGAATAAATGAGAATTATTTAGCATTCAAGCATCTGTGTTTTCTTTGGAATTTTTAAAAAACTTATTGGTTTATAAAATGAATCACATTGAAGTGAAATGTAATAAAAGGGGCAAGGGTGGAGGAGTGAAGGACTCCAGCCCCAAGCATCTAAAAATCAAAGAAAAAGACTATAGTATTTTCCTGTCCAAATCTGGTTTTACTCTTAACTGTACCTCCCCACTCCCACCCCAAGTGGGAGGAGCTGAGCCACAGGATTTTTATGTTAAGTAGTCAGACACTTTCTTGCCTTGAGGAGGTGTCTTTGTAAGTGGCTTATCCATTTGGACTCTGGTTTTCAGATGAAACTTTCTGGCACCTGAATTGGACAGCTAAGAAGGTACTTACTTCCTTGGGTAGTCAGATAGTTTCTCAGTTTCCACTTCTGCTTTTCTCTCAGGGTACACCAAACCAATAAAAACAGCCACCAAAAGTGTTTATACATCATAGCATATAGTATGAACTTCATTAACCAGGACTTTGGAGTGGTTAAGGATCAACATTCCACTTTGGATAGAAACACAACCTAAGGAAACAAACTCAGGTCATAGATTTATTTATCAAACACACACCTTCCACCCATATCCTTGGACACATTCTGCCTAATTTTCCATATTTAGTGATGATCCCTGAGGCCCTAATGTACTCACAGTCGTTTGGGACATAGTGGTATTCACTGGACTGTACTTACAAAGGCAGAAAAAGGGACTCATACATTTTAGATAGTCTCAGCAAAGGTGACTAAAACACCTCCAGTAAACAAAAGTGTTTTTTCTTTGATGTTTTATTACTCAATCAACAAAAATTTGTTGAGGAAGCACTTACTGTTTGCCCTGCAGAGGTTTTTAACTAATGAGAAAAGAATATTGAACTTAGAAGTAGAATATCTGTGTTTGATTTCTGGTGCATATATTTCCGGCACCTATTTCACCATGGGTACATTACCTCACTTCTTAGAATATCAGTTTCCCCATCTCTTAAAATGGAATAATAGTACATGAACTATATACTTCACAGGTTTACTATAGAAGAGGTTCTCTGTAGAAATTATAATGCTATAACAACATGAGCTTTTATTCTCATTCACTTAACCAGAAAATCCAATCAGTCACAGCCCCCCAAGCATTCTAGGTAATTAAGTCTCTGTTACAAAACACAATGTTCTGCTGAGTAATTTTCACAGACCCATTAATTTCTTTCTTACCTGCAGAGTTAATTTAACTTTCATAGTTATTACTTAAGAATTGGTCCTTTTACCAGTGTGGGAGTCCTCTGCACAGAAACAGATTCTCACTTCCACATATGTTAGTGGATGATTTCAATAACTGCTGTGGCCACTCCCCCCCTCCCCCGCCCAAAAAAATCATCTTCTAGTAGCTAAAGTTCTAGTAATTAGACTATCTAAGGATAAATAGATTGTTACCCTGATTACAACAACAGAGTCCTTCATTGGGCTTGTACTCAAAACTTTCTAACTTGGTCAAAAAAGTCAGAACATGGGCCTCATTGATGAAGCTTTCTATAATCCATGGTCAACTTGGCCCCACAAAAAGGCTTTGAAGGAGAAATTTATTGAGTTACTAATAATTTACATTTTCATAACCTTTATTGTTTGCATAGAACTTTCCTCTTTAAATACTGTAAAGTGGGTATTATTATCCAGATATATGCTAAAGAACAGTCCAATTTTTTTTTTAAGACTCAAAACAAACAAAAAACAAACAAAAACACTTGTATGCATACGCTCTTTCAAGCTTGATATGCATTAAACTCAAATTTGGATAATTAACAAAACATAAACAAAGTCTTGATTTGTAGCAATTTTGTTGGTTTCTGAGATGTAGGTACTCACACTGAAAATTTAACAATTTGTTCTCACAAGTAAACTGATTGGATCTGCTTCCAACATTCCCTTGCTATTTTTCCCAGTTGGCCAGAAAAAAAACCACGGAAGGCCAGACAATTAAGTGACTTGTCCGGTCAAGTGGGAGCCAAGATTCAAAGTCAGGTCACCTGATCCCATTGAAGAGGTTTTACCCACTTAGAGGGTTAGAGGTTGCCTGAGACCTCAAAATACCAACATGCCGAGTCCTGCCAAAAGAATTTGACTCAGGTCTTCTCAGCCAAAGAAAATTAAAGTTTATTAATAGTTCACCATATTGGGTAGACTCTTAAGGAGTCTAGGTATCTGTGATGCTTGCATTGGGCAAGCAGGACAGAGTAAGTCTGTCACAGAATAAGTCTGTGCTAGGGCCTTCTGTGGTGCTCTCATACCATGAAGGGAGATGTGATTCTTATATAAAGAGGAATCTAGGGGTGGTCTAAAGGAAGAGTTTGGGGAGGATCTTCAGGAGGAGTCAATGAGGTCAGACTCCAGTAATGAGTTTGGGGAGGGTCTTAAGAGGAGTTAATGAGATCAATACAAGAGTGGATTGATACTTTTATAGGCTCAAGAGTGGGAAGCAGATGGACAATGGAGGGCCAGGCTAGTAACAGAGGTTTGGGCCCAGCCACAATGAAATACTTATGGCCTCTGCAAATGCCTCGTCAAGTGGGAAGATTCAATCAGACTTCAAAGGGTTTTCCAGAGCCTGTACCTTAAAGATTCAAGGAGAACTCAAGGGGGGTCCCAGAGCCTAGGCCTCATCACCATGACCAGTATTTTCCCCGATTTTTGTCTTTCTAATTTTCCCTACTTTATGAACTCTATTTTTTAAAATTGGTAAGCTAAAATTTTAGGATTAATTAGCTTCTTAGGACTAGGCCCATCAAGACAATGCGTCATGAGATAATAATGTATTTTTTCAAGGATTTTGAGTTTATGTTATATAAAGAGTAGCTGAAGTGACGGTATTTAGAGATGAAAAGACCTATCCTAGTTACGTAGGGGAAAGGGATGTCATTGGCCTTTAAGTATTTGAAGGGATATCATGTTAAAGTGGGATTAGACCTATAAAATGGGATAGAATATGTAATATGCTTTGCAAATCTTAAAGGAAAGAAAGGAATAAGCATTTATTAAGTGCTTGCTATTTGCCAGAAACAATGCGAAGCCCTTTGCAAATATTATCTCATTGGATTGTCACAGAAGCTCGGTGAGGTAGGACTATCTATCATTATCTCCAGTTTTGCAGTTAAGGAAAATGAAGCAGACAGAAGTAAAGTGACTTGCCCAACATCTAGTAAGTGTTGAAGTGACCACTTAGCATCACACATCTAGAAGGGGTCAAAGGTTAGATTCCAGCTCAGACCTACCTGTTTTCAGACCAAGCCCTTTATCCACTGTGAACTATATTAGTTGTTCAGTCATTTAGCCATCTCCTGCTTTGTGACCCCATGGTCCATAGCACACCAGGTCCTTCTATCCTCCACTGCCTCTCAAAGTCTGTCCAAGTTCACGTTTGTTTTTTTTCCATGATACTATCCATCTCGTCCCCATTGTCATCATCATTATCATCATCTTTCTGGGGTCCAGATAATATAATGAGAAGAAGTAGAAGTTGACAAAAAGTCAATTGAGGATCTATATAAAGAAGAATTTTTAAACTAATTATAAAATTATCAATTACTACAAAAGTGAGATGGATCACTAAGAAGAAAATGACCATTTGTAGGGCATGTTGTAGAAGAAATGGTTTTTCAGGTATTGGTTATATTCAAAAGCTTCTGAAATCCTTTCCAATTCTGAGATTCTAAGATTTTATTATTCTAATATCTCTTTGTAATAACTAACAGTACCATAGCAACGCTACAGAAACAGAATGCTCTTGACTACCATGCAGTAGAAAAAGTTTTCATATGGGCAGTCTAGTCCTGGTTTTGCCACTGGGTAGATGTAAAACCTGTAGTAAACAACTGTTCATTTGTGACTCTCAGGTACATCTTCTGTAATATGAGGGGGTTCTACAAGATGACCTTTATGCCTCATACATGCTTGCTGAATGAAATCAAATTGTTCCTAATCCCATTGTGGGTTAAAATTACTGAGAAAAAAGGAAAGAGGAGGCATTCTAGGACACAAGTGCAAGAAACTCTTTGAATGATCCAAATTAATATTGATTATATAAATTATTCCAATACTCCACAAAGAGGAGCTGGGGGTAGGGGAGGGCATTGGCAGTGACTCACGCAAATGTTCTATCTTTTGTCTTTCTTTTATTCCTCAATTTTTAGAAGTAAACTTTTACTTTAGTAGAGAAGGGGAAGAGACAGGCAGACAGGGAATTCCAAAGTCACAAATGACCTCTTAATTTCCAAATTCAATACATCAGAATGACCTTTTCTCAATCTTCAAATTCCTTTTCTTAAAAAAGATTTTTATTGCTATCTTTTGTTTTAAGATACCTAGATTCTCCCTTCCATTCCCCTCCTATCCCTCCCAAAGAACTATTCTTTATGATCAAGGTTTTCAAAAATAAAAAGAAGTAAAATAGCAAAAAAAATTCAACAAAACTCATCAATACATCTAAAAATAAATCTGACATTACATGCAATTTTCTACATCCGTGGACCCCTCCTTCAAATCCACAAAATCTCAACTTTAAAAAAACAAGTTTTATGGAGTGGCTAGGTGGTGCAGTGAATAGAGCACCAGCCCTGGAGTCAGGAGGACCTGAGTTCAAATGTGACCTTAGACACTTAACATCCACTAGTCATGTGACCTGGAGGAAGTCACTTAACCCCAAAAGCCCTACCTTCCCTCCTCCAAAATTAAAAAAAAAGCAAAAAAAAAAGAGAAGTTTTATTGCTGCCTTTTGTTTTATAATATATTCTTTTTAAAAAATACCATTCCTCACAGCACTACCCAGTT
>JAQQSV010000213.1:0-91603 GCA_028646515.1 Pseudochirops corinnae
GTGTTGCCCATCAATTGGGAAATGGCTGAACAAGTTGTGGTATATGAATGTAATGGAATACTATTGTGCTATAAGAAATGGGAAGGAGATGGACTTCATAATTACCTGGAGAGGCTTATACAAATTGATGCTGAGTGAGAAGAGCAGAACCAGGAAAAATTTGTATACAATGACAGACACATCGTATGTGTGATGACCAGCCTTGACGAACTGGACTCTTCTCAGCAACGCGCAGCTATAAGACAACTCCACAAGTCTCAGGATGGAAGGAGATATCTACATTCAGAGTAAGATCTAGAAAGATTAGAGTTTAAATGGAGACTGAAGCAATACATGCTATTGGTTTTTTTCAAAAAAAAAAAAAATCATCCTAATCTTCAAGAAGGTTTGAGTCTAGATGGGGAAGAGAGGGCCCTAGAATACCATGACATGTGTATATAAATAACAGTTATCGGGTTGGAAAAGGAGAGGTCAGACAGTGGCATGGAAGCTTCACGGGAGGGGGACCACTTCTAGGTGGGAGTGATTAGAAAAAGTTATAATGAAGGAGGTGACACTGGAGCTGAGGGAAGAGGATTAAAGGGAAGAGGATTTTCAATTCGGCCAACATAGTAAAGCGAGTACTGTGTACGTTGTGTTATATTGGACAGAGATAGGGATTAGGGAGTGAGGAGTAGAATCTATTCCAGATGTGGAGAATGTGCACACAGGGACAGAAGCAGGAGAGGACAGGCAAGATCAGAAAATAAACAAATCTCATTTGGTCCTAGATTGCACATGTGAAAATGCCTGGAAAGAAAGACTGGGAACTTAGGAATATTTTATTCATTGAGCAATAGAACTCAAACGGCACTCAAGCAACTCCATCGAGCAAGGGAGTGATGTACATCAGGAAAATTATTTATTCAGCAATAGGTTGGAAAAGTGAGAGACTAGAACTGTGAATGACAGAAAGCTCTTATGATAGTCCTGGCAAGATGTAATAAGGGCATAACGTAGGGTGGTGGCAAAGCAAATGGGATAGATGTTGAAATATTTTCTAGATGTAGCTTAAATGAGCTATAAAAAAGTAATAGGAATATAGTCTTCAGTGATGTAAGGAGGAAAAAGATCTTGCCACTTTGATCATGATGTAAAAAATAACTCAAGCAATTTATACAGTTCTTTCCTAGCATTAACTTTAGGAGGTAAAGATGAAAATATTATTCCCATTTGAAAGATAAGAAAACTGAGGCTTGTAGTTAAAATAAAATCTAGAGCATCATGAATATTTGGATTCTATTTCCTAAGTACAAATATTCTTTCAACTCTACCATATACATAGGGGGAAAATCAAACAGCCAGTAAATATTTATTAAACACCTGTTAAATGGCTGGCACTATACTAAGACAAATGTGAAACAGTTCCTGCTCTTAGGACTTAAATTTTCACGAAGGAGATGACCTTTACGTGTGTGTGCCATATCCATAGACACACACACACACACACACACACACACACACACAGTCTAAATGCGAAATAAATTTTGGGAGGAGGTCTCAAGTAGCCAGGGTATCAGGAGAGACCTCATGTAGGAGGTGGTTTTTGAGTTATACTTAAAGAAAACTAAGGATTCTAAGAGGCAGGGGTTAGGAGGAAGTACATTCTAGGCATAGGGTCAGCCTATGAAAAGTCCCAGAGATGGGAAATGGAGTGTCATGGGGGAGAAATAACAAGTTTGTCTGAACTGTGAAGTAAATCAAAGGGAGTAGCATATAATAGCTGTAATGCTATATAGTAGCCTATAATAAGACTGACTGGAAAGGAGGATAGAGTCAGATTATTAAAGGGCTTTAAATGCCAAACAGAAGAGAAAGAGATATTGACAAGTGACCTTAGAAAAAGAGAGAGAGAGAGAATTTGGTACCTTTTCTAAGTTTTTATTAGCTCTAACCTTCCAGGATTCTGTGAAATTATTTTGTTTCTTTATTGTCCCAAACTAGAATTGACATTCTAATAGATTTGTGTAGTGGGGTTAGAAATCTCTGAATTCTTCCCTACAAGGAGACATTACTTATCCCTCAAAATAGCACTGACTACTTCAGCCATATTGTATTCATTTTAGTTCAACAAATATTAAACATCTGCTATGTGCAAAGCACTTGATTGAACAAAGGGAAAAATAAATGGAGTAATTGCCTTCATGGATCTTACTATCTGATAGGGAAGATGAAAGGTGTACAAATAATGCAAAATTTTCAACCTACCAGGAATGGCTGGAACATAATGTACACAAAACATTCCATGTGATGATAATATTGAACCCAAAAACCTTGTCAGAAAAGCTGAGTTGAATACATTCTGTTCTCTGTGAATGATGTGTTTTTTGATTAAATGGTGACAGTGTCAGGGACAAAAAGATGAACTCCAAAGCCCCGTGGTTAATCTCTGTTAAAAGTATGGGTGGCAGCTCTATATCCCTCAAAAAAATGGGTAGTTGGATCTCTTCCTGAAACATGATAATTGCCTAATATACTTGCTAGTAACTAGACAATAACTTAAAGATACTTTTTCAGAGATGGAAGGACAGCTCTTGTTTAATTCAGCAAACCTTTATGAAGCACTTAATGTTGGTTTACAAACTTTGTGTAATTTTATACAACAATCTCTGTGAATAATTTCTTGGCTCAGATTTTATTAAATTAAGTTTGTTTTCTAGCTGCACTTCTTAAATATACAATAAATAACATAAGGTGAACAGCTATTTATTTTTTGATGAAATCTTTTAGACTATTTTAAAAGATACAACATTTCATTCATACTGGATATGCATTGTACATTAAATAGGTTAACAAAGAATTGCCAACTACTTAAATTTAAGGTTGTATTAAATCTTTATTGTGCTATATTTACCCTCAGTTCAAGTAAATTTAATGTTAGTAGTACTTTTGTTGACTTTTATTTGAACTTTGTTTTCATGGAAAAAATGTATTTATGTGGGAGTTGCTTAACATTTTGTGAAACTCTGCTATGGGCAAGGAAGTGCTAAGCACTAGGAATTGAGAAACAACATTTTTTTTTCCTCAAGGACCTTATATTGTATTATACTTAAGAGATGAAAGGAAGGGAGGAAGATAGCATGGTCTAGATTGATGTTGTTCAGTTGTTTCACTTGTATCCAAATCTTCATGACCCAATCTTCAAAACCCAAGGGTTTTCTTGGCAAAGATACTGGAGTGATTTGCCTTTTCCTTCTCCAACTCATTTTACAGATGAAGAAACTAAGACAAACAGGGTTAAGTGACTTGCCCAGGGTCACACAACTAGTGTCTGATGCTGGATTTGAATCCAGGCACTTCTGACTCCAGGCCTGGCACTCTATCCACTGCACCACCTAGCTAGCCCTACTCCCCGCCCTCCCACGTACTGGATAAGTAAATGCAAAATGTACACCGAGCAAATTCAAAGTCGAATGTTACCCAGCTTTTTAGGAATCCAGCTTATTGCATAAAGTAGAATACAGCTGTGCAGAATTCTGTTGTGGGGCATATTTTCTCTTAAATTTTGGAACTATAATGATAATAATTCAGCATTTGCTAATTATTGATATCCTCAAATTCATTTATTCGCTTGTAGATTTGAATATTGCAGAAATGATATCAGAATAATCTGATGTACATTTTACAGTCAGTATTCCATTTAAAGCCTTGCTCTTTTCCATGTTTGCTTTAAAACAAATTGTCCTTTGTCCTTAAAGGTGATGGCGCTGGTAATCTCTGCCACTTAATTGTTGTATGTCTTTGGACAAGACATTTTAATTCTTCAGATCTCTCTTCCCTCATTTATAGAAGCAGAGAACTGGACTACATCACCTCTAAGGGGCCCTTCTAACTCTGTTTCCTTAATTCAGTAGTGTTATGAGTTATATTTTAAAGGAGGATATCCAGAAAAGATGGTGCTTAAGCTTAGGCAGGGGAAATAGTTGGTAACTCCACTTAATTTTAGTTTCCTTAAAAGTGAAAGGAGGTTATCTTCCAAGCAGGTAGAAATGTCTAGGGAGACTATCTTCACAGTAAGAATTCTTTCTGACTCCTTCAGGTTAGGTTATATAACACTACCAGTACCACCAACAGTGAAGACCGTCTTGGTCAAAAGGATATTTGGAGTATGCTTAAATGGTTTATCAATTTAGATAAATATATATGTCAACAGTAGTTACCCATACAGGTGTGGTTGATTCTTTTGTTCTCTGTAGTATAACAGATCTCTTAACCAGTTTTCCATTAACGTTGCTCCCTACTTAGGAGATAGACTTGTTTCATTTAGGATAATAATAATAATAACAGCAATGGTATCAGCTAGCATTTATAAAGCACTTCAGAGATTGCAAAGCGATTTACAAGTATTGCAGTATTACCTTCACAATAATACTGGGAGGTAGGTACTGTTGTTATCCTCATTTTAATGATGTAGAAACTGAAACTAGGAGAAGTTAAGTGACTTACCCAGGGTCACACAGCTGATAAATGTCTGAGGCTAGATTTATATTCAGGGCTTCCTGGCCCAAGGTCCAGCACTCCATCTACTGTGCTACCTATCTGCTAACAACAACTAACAAAATAACTAACTGTGAAGTGTGCAAGCCAAAGATCTCTCTGTTTATTCACCTTAAATAGCAACTAGAATGTATTCTCTGCTATTATTTTTAGTGTAAGTCCTCTAAATGTTTCATACACATTTCCCTCCTAAAGAAAGGCTAGCTCTAAAGAAGCATAAGAGGATTTGAGGCAACTAGGTGTTGCAACAAATAAAGCGCCACACCTTGAGTCAGGAAGATCTGAGTTCAAATCCAGCCTCAGATACTTATCAGCTGTGTGACCCTGAGCAAGCCACTTAACCTTTATCTGCCTCAATTTTTTCAACTATAAAACGGGGGTAACAGTACCTACCTTTTGCAGGGTAATTGTAAAGATCAAATTTGTAAAGAGTTTAGCACAGTGCCTGGCACATAGTAGGCATTATATCAATCCTTACTTTCCTTACCTATTCCTTAGATCAACCAAAAGGCTCATGGGATCCCTTTTGCTCCTCCACCTTAAACACCAGACCCTTCTATGTTAGGGCTACCAGCTATTTGCCCAAGCCTATCAACTGACCCTGACAAATAGGGCTAATTATACCCCAAATTTTTTACAGACTGCCTGTGTATCTAGAGGAAGGACATGTGTATTTATATCTATGTAATCATCTTTTCTTCTTCAGTAATTCGAGGCTAATTACAATACCAAATGACCAATCATAATGCTGTCAGTCATATGGGATGGATCTGTTTCATGACTTAGAAGTTTCCTACAAACTATTTTTGTTAAGAGATTCGAGTCAAGCATAGGCTGGTTCCTCTCTAAAAGACAGAAGGGCTGTGTGAATGCCAGTGAAGAGAAGGGTTCTTTTCTTACCTGTTGCCAAACCTTTTTCCATGCCTGCTCTGTGCCTATATTCTGTAATGGTCACTCTGACCCTTTTTGTGTACTGTTTACATGTCTGACTTCTTGTTTGGATTTTACTTGGTGATTTGATATTAATTTTTAATGTGAAAGCACTTAGCATTAGGAGTTTGACATTTTGTCTGACCTTAATCACCAGGAGGATCATGAGAGGTTTATTCAGTGGGAAGAGAACTGTTACAGCTCTGACAGAAATGATGGGAAATAAGTAAACAGCCTTTTAAATCTTCACCAGAAATCAATAGGGTTTAAAGATGATGGACGTTGGTGTTTTTTGCTGCTTAAGGACTTCAACCTTTTACGGGAAAATATCTTCTCAACGTGTCAGCAATTTTTTCATGTTCACAATGAATCACTGCTGCAAATAGAACACTCTGCATAGAATGCTCTTCATCATTATTATGAGGAGGATGTTGCATAGGGTTGGCTATGGTAATGCAGGGCCTTTTGGGGCGTTTTTGTGCTGGAAAAACAAGACTTACCTCCTAGCTTTAGTAACGTGGATGAAGGGCATGATCCAAATTTCTTTTTTCGTGGAAACTTACCCATTGTTGCTTTGTCTTCTTTCAGGTGATTGATCCATTTTCTCAGTTTTCTATTTTCCCCTTTTTTAGCAGAGCTGACTTCAGTGACAGTTCTCAGCATCACTTAATAATGGAGGCTGAGAGCTATATGAACATCATTTGAATCAAGCATCTTTGATACAGGCTATAGGGTTTAGAGCTGCTTCACAAGATATTCCACAGTTTTGTTTTTCATGAATGATTTATTATATCTTAAATTGATGGAGCATTTAGCAATATATTCACAAACAGCTGCATTCTCATGCAAAGTGTTCAAACGTTAACCTTGCTACACATCCTGTAGTGTGCTGTTTATTTTATTGGCTGTGGTAATGGATTCCACTTTTAAAAGACGAGCCTATTATAAATTATTTTAAAATATAGTAAATTTGCTATTATGTAACAATTGACTTTCCTGCAGTGTGTCTATATCATTGTGCTACTGTTTATTCTGCATCAAGTGAAGGGATTTAATTTGTGATTTGTAGACAGCCTTTCTAGTTAGAAATGATAAGCATAGCATCTCTAGTTTTCTTGTAATAATTAAGTATGACACATATATTGGGAAGTGAAATTGTCCCAAAAGACATCCTTTTTAAAAAAAAAATTATTTTAGATTTAAGCTTACAGGTTTCTTAATTATTGAAATGGATTTTTATGATCCATTGTAATATCTCCACTAGTTTATCTCACTTCATTAGACATATTGAAGGAAAATACTGCAAAAGGCTTAATATAATTTTCTTTGAGAATATTTTGGAATATTTTCAACCCTCATTTTGAGTACAAAAAAACAGCCCTAGTGATTCATTTAGCTGGATAGCACCTTAAAGTATCCCAAAAATGCTGTGTTTAGCAGACCTGTGATCTAGAAAATTCCTTTGTTTCTTCATAGTAGTGGTGAGGCCACACACATACACACACACAAACAGTCCCAAAAGGCCTAGTGCAGGTTTAAGCTTACTAAAGTTCAAACCTACACTAAAACTTTTGGAACATTTTGTTTAAGAGAATCATGAAATTCTTGTCACAGTAGATATTTTAAAATAGACCAGACCAACTCTTTGGAAATCAACAAATATGATTAATCAGCAGTATGTTTTCTCTATTATTGGGGAAAGAAAGGTGTTTAGGAATAAGATTGATTGACTCTTAGTTTGATAAACAAATAACTTTAGAAACTTTTGCTAGGAGAATAACGTGCTAATCACCAAAAAGTTACCTACCACTGTACTTGTTCAAATGATGAATTGTAATACCATCACAACGAAAGAATCTGTGAGAAATATTATAGGCCCATATCTCCTTTGTGAAATACTCACCACTGTTACAGAGAGGGAAGATTCTGTAAACGTAGAAAAGGAGTACTAGGAAAAGCAGAAGGAAAGATTTTTGTTTATTTTTTTCTCAAGGCTTCAGTTTCTTCACCTAAGAAATCAATAATATATTAGCTATGCAGGGCTGGACCAGATAATCTCTCAGACTCTGTTGCAGCCCTAACATCTGTGCTTGTATGAAAGTTAGTTGTAGATATCACTTAGAAGAAAAAGAAAAGATCTTTCTATAATACTGTTCTTCGAACACACCATCATTGCATGATTTGTTTAGAACATTTGAGAATGAAAGAGTTGCTATAAATGCACAGAGAAATACTAAGTTTGCAAATAATCTTCCTTTTGCTCTTGAATAAATGCTATAAATATACATCTTAATATCTAATGTGAACCTTACTTCAGCATAAAAAGAATCATATAGGTATAGCTCATTTTATAGAAATTCACTACTATAGATCTTAATATTCAGAGATTTGAAGACTCACTTTATAAATTGTCGGATCCTGTCATGTCCCAGTCATTGTGCCCCCTCATTTGTTCATCCTCTGCTGCAGTTTAAATCATTGCCTTTGTTGTGTTTCCATATCTCCTCCTCCTTTCAGCTTAGATAAACCTATCAATTTTTAAAAGACAACCACTTTCACAAAGTGAAAGGAAATGGGGTCTGGGCAGCTAAATAGAATAGCATATTCTTGTCCTATAGACTAATGCAGGTAGAGATATTAAGGGAGGGAGGAATAGAAAAGCCAAAAACTTTTATATAGGGTATTCTTTTCCATTAATCTCCCTTTGTTATTCCTCTATGACATTAAGCTATTAAAAATAATCTTAGCTACATTGTATTTTTATTCTGCAATACTTATTTTTAAGATAGAAATTATCCTTTAAACATGCAATTTTAAAAGACTTACTCCATTCTTAAGTGTGATATTAAAATGCTCTGGTTCCAAAACTATTTCCAGAGGAATATATCTGCAGCATGTGAATGAAAATTCATGTGAAAATAGATCTTGATAAACAGAAATTAATATTAGAATAAAATCTTCAAGAATATATCTATCCTGTAATATAAGGTAAACCTTTACAATCCAATATACCAAGTATCTCCTTGAATGAAAGAATTGAGCAAAAGATTCAAGAATTTATGCTCAACAAAATTAGATTATGTGTTCATATGCTGAGATCCTTATTTACCACAACAGAACAACAAAATTCTCTTAGTTGTGGTTAGTATTGGTGGGTTGGTACTTTAAGAGACTTTATATAACCTCTATATATTTTACTCTTAAAGCACATGCAAGTTTTCTGTTTCTTCAATACTAGAATTGAAACCCATTGGCATCAACACTGGTACATTATAGTCAAAGTATGTAAATGCTTGAAAGAGATCTTAGTATGGTCTAACCAACTCATTTTTTGAGTTTTCCTTTCTTGAGCTATTTGTAGTGCTTAAAACACCTGTCAAGATGATCTAATTAAAATCCACCAATTCCTACCAAAAATTTACTTTTCCCTTACTGGTATAAAATTGCAGCTAACTTTGCTGATAAAAAAAAAAAAGCATATTCATAGACTTATAAGTTACCTTGAGGAGTTAAAAATAGTTTACAAACTAATCTGTAAGTAAATCTTGTTTCAGCAAATGGCATTACTACAGAAATATTTATAATCCTGGCTAATGTCTAATGATAACACATTTTCTTACATAATGTTATATAATTACTATTATAGAAGAAAATTAGATAATTTTAAATTCCCTTCCCTATGAACTTGACTGAAGAGGGTCTCTGGGAACCCCCGGCATCAGGATAAATCTCCCTGATATGTTCAGTTAAAAGGTTTTGCTATTACGTATCAATGTGCCACTGGGCAAATCACTGACCCTAGTATGATGTTTTGGGAGATAGTATAGTGCTTTCAAGATCTTAGCTGTGCTTTGTTTTTTTTAGGTATTCTATGAGAAAAAAAATTTGTCAATCTCATTTAACTTGGAAAATCGATGGTTAATCAATTCGTTATCTGTTCTTGTGACTTAGTGCTTCAAAAACTTTCTTGTAATTTTATTTCTAAAATATTATAGGTAATTGGTCGCTGATGTAGACAATGAGGGAAAATATAAAAAACCAAAGAGCAAGCAGCAAATCTTTTCACCCTTAAAAAAAGACTAATAAAACAAGTATATACTTTATATTAAATAGTATTACAATTTATTAAAGTTTATTACTAAAATAATAAATACAACATATAAAGCACTTATTTTAAGCCATGACTGCAAACAAAATCATGCATTTGCAGGACAGAAAATTCCTATTTAATAACCTTAAAGAGGCACATGCAAAAACTTTCAGTCACATAAGGAATAAGGGGATTGGAAAGAGTCAGAATTTCCATAGCTTTACTGCCCCCATGTTTTGTCTTCTTCCTCACTTCTGTGTCATCTGCTGTATCATGCATTTTGGTCGAATATAACACTGGTTCATGTGTATACAAAGAATGGGACAACCTTTTTCTTACATTGCTGTGACTCACCTCTCAAGAAAAAAACACAAGACTAAGAATTGGGGTTTTTTTGGGGGGGGTTATTAGTAGCTAAATTATGGACATATGTTTTCAGCTAGAGTTTCTCTAAGTGTTTAAATATTTTTTTATGATGACAGTAGCAATGAAATAAAAATAGAAATTACTTTTGATGCATACTTCTCTAATGTAGAGGTCAGGGAACCATAAATGTTGAGGTATAGGGTTAGGGGTGCTCAAGACCCCGAAATACCAACACACCAGGTCCTGCCAAATGAATTCAACTCAAGTGTTCTCTCAGCAAAGTAAAGCAAAGTTTATTAAATGTTTACTAAATGTTTGCCATAATGGGTAGACTCTTAAGGAACCCCGGTATCTGTGATGCTTGCATTGGACAAGTAGGCCAGAATCATCTGACACAGAGTGAGTCTGCCCTAGATAATTCTCGACCCCTTCATGGAGGCAAGATGGGTCTTATATACAGAAAGCTTGTGGGGGGAATCTAGGGGTGGTCTACTGGAGGAGTTTGGGCAGGGGGGAAGGAAAGGGATGTCTTCAGGAGGAGTCAAATGAGGTCAGACTCCAGTAATGAGAGATGAAGGGTGGGAAATAGGTTGAGGCTACCTGGAGATGACAAAGGAGAGCGAGGCTAGTTTGAGGGTAACAGATTTGGGCATAGATGTTTTGGGAGGATCAAGGGTGGGAGCTAGCTGGCCAATAAAGGGCTGGCTAGTAAGAGTAAGAGATTTAGGCCGAGTTATAATGAAAGGCATATGGCCTCAGACAAATGCCTCATCAAATGGGAAGATTTGAGGAGAGTCCAAGGGGGTTCCCAGAGCCTGTCCCTCATCATCTGACAGGTAGGAAACCTCAAGGCCATTTGATATTTCTGTCTTCTCAGGCTAAGACTAGAATTGCTATATATGAGTAACTCAGGGAAAACTCAAGGGTTGCAACCTGTTAGTAACATTCCCTTTGCTATTTAAATAGTCTTCCTTTAATATATTTATTGTCTTTCCCAAGTGGTCCCCTGGATTAGAGACAATAATCCAGACTCAGTAGTATTTTTTAACAAGTGCATAAATTTTAAGTAATAGGATATTCATTGCTGTGACTGCGCATGAATCAGCCATTTTATATAAAGGCTAAAATTTTGGGACTAAAAACATTCTTCCTCATTATAACCAATTATTTTTTCTTTTATAACTTTTAAAAGAAAACCTAGAAACAACTTTTAATATAATTTATATTACATAATGACTATCCTGAGGTACTAGCTTGATATTGAAACAAGAAGTTTCTACAGCTTAGCTTTTTGCTGTTTGGGTGATTACTGGAGCAAGGGGAGGGAGGAGTGATTAGTATTCATTATGCATTCTAGCATCCTTCAATATTTGATCTACTAAATAGTTACCACTACCTTTGGTTCACTTAAAGGGCTCTTTAGGCAGTTGATTTAGGTCAAACCATGCTTTTCTGCTCTTCAAGGAGCCTGGAAAACAAAGCTATCGAGCATGTTTAACATAGCGGACCTCAATTTGGTTGGACAGTTTGATAGAATGAATGAAGATGTCAAGGGACTGAGAGATAAGTTAAGCTAATTTTTTTGGCCATAGGTACACAACACCAAAAAAATCTATAAATTTGGCTGATTGAGTGAATAAAATAATCATATTGATTTTTTCATCTGTGTAGTGCTTTATAGTTTGTTTTTCTCAATTGAGCACCATACCTTACCTCTGATTCTGAGGGAATACCTTTGTAACAAATATGCAAAGTCAAGAAAACAAGTTTTTGCACTGGCCATGTACAAAAACGTGTGCCTCATTCTACATACTCTATCCATCAACTGTTAGGTGAGTAGTTAACTTTATCATCAGTCTTCTGGAGTCATAGTTGGTTATTGATCTTAAGTGTTTCAAAGTTGTTTGTCTTTTTATTGTTGTTACATAAATTGTTCTCTTTGTTCTAATCACTTTACTCTGCATTAGTTTGTACAAGTTTTCCCAGTTCTCAGGCAGAACCAAGATGGCAGAGTAGAGACAATAACGCAGCCAAACTCTCCCAATGTTCTTCTCTGATCACCTTTAAAATAATGACTCAAATTGAATTCTGTAGTGGCAATACCAATAAAAGGTTAGGGTAAGACATTTTTCCAGCCCAAGATAACTTAGAATGTTGTCAGGAAAGGTCTGTGACACCAGGGCCAGCCCAGAGTGCACATGGTGGTGGCAGCACCAGTGATCGACCCTGGAGGCCGTAGTGGTAGTAGTAGCTTTGGGAGTTCTTGGTTCAGACATATGGCCAGAAATAGATTACAGGGGATCCTTTGCTGTCATTGAGTACAGAACCTGGCCCTCTTTGGTAACTCTGTTGTCCATATGCAGTTCTAGGTCACGGTTTCAGAGTGGAGAGGACCATTTGTGGTCACTCATAAGGGAGCAAGGGCCCTGGTAGCTTTACCAAAACAGAAAAGAGTGCTAGCATTTGCATCTACAGGGGAATAGGAGACATGGTTGCAGTTCTGTGACCCTGAGGAATACTAGTACTTGTACCTACAGGAGAGCAGGGGCCTTTCCCAGATGAAGACCAGAGTGCAGATTAGGAAAGCAGTGACCACACCTCTCCTTGGGTCATACCACCCTAAAAGCACTGAAAAGTTGCAGACTCCACTCCCCACCCCCAGAATACCTCTGAAAAAGCAGCATGAAAAAGCCTGAAGCTTGAGACAGTGCTTCCCTGCCCCCAGGTGAATGGAGCCCAATCTTAACATAAAATTCAGAGTCAAAAAACAGAATGGAAAAATGAACAAATAACAACAAAAAATAGAACATGACCATAAAAAAACTACTAGGTGGCAAGGAAACCAAGTCACAAATTCAGAAGACATCTTCTTGGGAAAAAAAACTTTAAAAACAGCTACAAGCAAAGCCTTAAAGAAAAATTCAGTTGGACACAAGCACATCAAGAATTCCTGGAGCGAAAGCAATAATAGTGGTTGAGGAGAAATTGGGAAAAGAAATGAAAATGATGCAAGAAAATTATGAAAAAGAGAATAAACAAGGCACACCAAAAAAAAAATACTGAAGAGCCTATACATTGTCTTTCAAGAAATTATTGAGGAAAACTGCCCTGCTATTCTAGAACCAGAGGGGAAAATAGAATTTAAAAGAATCTATTGATCACATCCTAAAAGAGATCCCAAAATGAAAACTCTTAGGAATATTTTAGCCAAATTCCAGAGCTCCTGAGTCAAAAAGAAAATATTGAAAGCAGCCATAAAGAAACCATTCAGAGACCATAGAGCTACAATCAGAACCACAAAAGATTTAGTAGCCACTATGTCAGAATATGATATTCCAGAAAGCAAAGGAGCTAGAACTGCAACCAAGAATAACCTACCCAGCAAAACTGAGTGTTGCTTCAGAAAAAGCCAAGGAATGTGGTTGAAGTGGTGTTTGCTGCCCGACAGCTCCAGGAGAAGCACTTCTTGGAGCACAACAAAGATCTGTATACAATGTTTGTACATCTGACTAAGGCCTTGATACTGTCAGTCATGAGGGTTTATGGAAAATTATGTCAAAATTCAGTTGTCTGTAGAAGTTCATCAGCATTATATATCAATGTCATGATGGCATGCTTGCCCAGGTTATGGATAATGGACAGTGCTCTCATGCTTTCCCAATCCCCAATAGAGTGAAATAAGGCTGTGTGCTTGCTCCCATATTTTTTAGCATGATGGTTTCAGCCATGTTGTCAAATGCGTTTAATGAGGACAAATATGGTATCAAGGACAGCTACTTCACTAATGGTAAATTCTTCCAACTTGAAAAGGCTACAAGCCAAGACCAAAGCGGAGGGAGTGTTGGTGCATGATTTTCTGTTTGCAGATGATTGTGCACAGAATGTAGCCTCTGAACATGAGATGCAACAAAGTATGGATCAATTAAAACTAAACTTCTAAGCATTCAAACTCTACTTCTGAGAGCTCAACTCTGATGGGCTGGCCCCATTGTTCGAATGCCAAATGTATGTTTGCCAAAAAGACCATTTTATGGAGAACTCACACAGTGCAGGTGCTCACACAATGGTCAGAAGAAGCAATACAAGGACACTTACAAGGTCTCTCTTAAGAACTTTAGAAGTGATCATGTGACACAGGAGACATTGGCACAGGACCACTCAGCATGGCATGCCCTTATCAGAGAAGGTGCTGCTCTATGAGCAAAGCAGAATCAAAGCAGCTCAAAAGAAACATGAGATGCACAGATTTAGAGAATCCATACCAAATATTCACATGGACTATTTGTGCCTGACCTGTGGCAGAGCATTCCAAGCTCATATTGGTCTAATCAGTCACAGTCAGATACACTGTAATTTGACTCTAGCACAGTAATGTCTTTTTTGGTGCTCTTAGATAACAAAGGACAACAACCACTCTACAAAACTGAGTGTAATCCTTCAAGGGAAAAAAATGGATATTTAATGAAATAGAGAACTTTCAAGCATTCCTGATGAAAATACCAGAACTACATAGAAAATTTGACATTTAGACAACTCAAGAGAAATATAAAAAGGTAAACATGAAGAGAAATCATAAGAAATTTAATAAGATTAAACTCTCTATGTTCCTGTATGAGAAAATGATACATGTAACTCCTAAGAACTTTATTATTAGGGCAGTTATAAGGAGTCTACATAGACAGAGGGTATGGGTGTGAATTGCTTATGTTGGGATGCTCTCAAAAAAAATGAATGGGTTCAGAAGAGGGATGCACTGGGAAAAGAGCAAGGAGGAACAATAATGGAGAATGTTATCTCACGTAAAAGAGGCAGCACACAAGGAAGAACTTTTACAATGGAGGGAGAATTGGAGAAGGATTGGTAAACAATGTTGGAACCTCACTCTCATCAGAATTGGTTCATAGAGGCAAGAGAGAGGGGGGGAGAGAGAAAGAGAGAGTGAGAGAGAGAGAGAGAAAGAGTAGAATTGAGTATAGAAATCTATCTTACACACAGGGAAATAGGAGGGGATGAGGATAAGAGAAATCAGAAAGGGGAGTGATAAAAGAGAGTGCATTAAGGAAGGCAGTGATCAGGAAAAAACAGACTTTTGAGAAGAGATAGGGTAAAAAAAAAAAAAAGGAAGAATAGTATAAACAGAAGAAAATAAAATGGAGAGAAATACACAGTTAGTTGTCATAACTGTGAATTGTGAATAGGATAAACTCATCCATAAAACTGAAGTGTATAGCAGAATGAATTCAAAACTAGAATCCAACAACATGTTTACAAAAGATACTCCCAAAACAGAAAGGTGCACACAAAGAGTTAAAATAAGGGAGTAGAGCAGAATCTGTTATTCTTCAACTGAAGTAAAAAAGGGAGGGATAGCAATCACAATCTCAAACAAAGCAAGAGCAAAAATAGACCTAATTAAAAGAGATAAGCAGGGAAACTACATTTGGCTAAAAAGGTGCCCTAGACAAATGAAGTAATATTAAATAATTTTACAGCAAGTACCTCTGATAAAAGCCTGATTTCTCAAATACATAGGGAATCAAGTCAGATGTTTTAAAATATAAACCATTCCCCACTTAATAAATGATCAAAGGATATAACAAGGTGGTTTTTAGAAGAAATCAGAGCTTTCTATAGTATTCTGAAAAAATGCTCTAAATCCCTATTGATTAGAACAGTGGTTCTCAACCTGTGGGTTATGTTCAATTTGTAACAATGAAAATACATCCTGTGTATCAGATATTTACATTACAATTCATAACAGTAGCAAAATTACAGTTATGAAGTAGCAATGAAAATAATTTTATGGTTGGGGGTCACCACAACATGAGGAACTGTATTAAAGGGTCGCAGGATTAGGAAGGTTGAAAACCACTGGATTAGAGAAATGCAATTTAAAACAACTGTGAGGTACAACCTGACACCTATCAGAAGTGACAGATGCTGCAGAGGATGTGGAAAGACAGGTACGCTAATAAACCATTGGTGAGTTGTGAACTGGTCCAACCATTCTGGAGAATGATGTGGCACTATGCCGGAAGGACTGCCTAACTTTGCATACCTTTTGACACAGCAATACCACTACTAGGTCTATATCCCAAAGAGATCAAAGAAAAAGGAATAGAACATACATGTACCAAAAATTTTATGTCAGCTTTTTTTTTTTTAGTGGTGCAAAAGAACCAGAAATTGAGGGGATGCCCATCAGTTGGGGATTGGCTAAATAAGTTGTGGTATATTCCTGTGACTTAATACTTTTGCACTGTAAGAAATGATGAAGGAGATGGTTTCAGAAAAACCTGGGAAGCCCTATATGAACTGATGCAAAGTATGTTGAGCAGAACCAGAGATCACTGCACACAGTAACAGCAATGTTATAACAACAATCAGCTGTGAATGACTTAACTGCTCTGATAAAATAATAATCAAAGAAAATTCCGAAGGACTCATGATAAAAAATGCTATCTGCCTCCAGAGAGAGAACCATTGAACTCTGAGTGTCAGTTGAGTATAATTTTCTCACTTTTTTTTTTACTTTTTTTGGCAACATGGCTAATATGAAAATATGTTTTGTATGGTTTCCCATGCATAATTCATATCATATTGCTTGCCTTCTCAGTAGGTGGGGGAAGAAGTAGAAGGAAAGAATTTGGAACTTAATTTTTTTTAAAGGGAAAAAAAAGATAAAATGTTTTTCCAAGTTTCTATGAGACCATTCCTTTGGTCATTTGTTATGCCACCATAGTATTCCATTACAATTATATACCATATTTTGTTCAATAGTTCCCCAATTGATAGGCACCCTTTAGTTTCCAGTTTTTTTCCCACCACAGAAAGAGCTGCTGTAGTTTTGTGCTTAGGAGTTCTTTCCCTTTTCGGTCTCTTTGTGTTATACTTCTAGCATTAGTAGATCAAAGAGTGTCTATAATTTGGTAATTTAGGGAGCATAGTTCCCAGTTGCCTTTCAAACTTTACCAACTGCATGTAAATGTGCCTCTCCAGCTTTAGTCGTTTTCTGTTTTTGTCAACTTTGACAGTCTAGTGGATGTAAGGTGGAACACTAAAGTTTGTTTTATTTTCAGTTCTGTAATTGAAGAGTATTATCAATCTGTTGTTATTAAATTATTTAATTTATTTAAAAGTGATTTAAAGACTTCTTTCATATGGCTATGTATTACTTAGATTTCTTTCCTTGAGAATCGCCTTTTTTTAGTATCCTTAGACTGTTTTTCAATTGAGGAAATGTCTCTTATTCCTATAAATTTGAATCAGTTCCTTATAATCTTGGGAAGGAGATCTTTATCAGAGAAATCTTAGCTGCATTGTTTTTCTTTTTGTTTTTAAAGTTCTTTACAAGCCGACCTCAACCTCTCAAAACCTTTGGACATTACTGCCCCTCTCTTACTCTGTGATCCAAGCAAACTAGTCTGTTTTTTCACACATTGAGCACTGTCTCCAGTCTCTGTGCTTTTGCACTGGCCATCTTCCATGCCTGGAATGCTATACTTTTAAAAATCCTTCTGTTCTTTTGAGGTAGTTCAAGCACCATGTTCTGCTTTTCCTGTTACCTGAAATTGCTAATGCCCTCGCTTACAAACTAATTTATATTTAACTACTTTCCATTTATTTTTGTTTACTCTGTTTTTATTTATTCTGTGTATACATATATATGTACTTTTTATCCTCTCCATTAAAATATGAGTTCCTTGACAGTAGGAGCTGTTCTTCTAAGCCTACAGAATCATAAAATCTTGGGATTACAGGAGACTTTAGAGGGTAAATAAACAAGGACTTCTTAAATTGACTCCCAATGGGGTTGTGACTCACAGTTTAAGAAGTGATGAAAGGGTCATAACTGGAAAAATTTTAAGAAGCCCAGAACAGACCAGTCCTGCCTAAATATTTACTGCAGATCTGCTGCATCATAGTTCTTATGACCAATTAAGAAATTGGTTGGTCACGTCTAGATTGAGAATTTATGGATGGTGAGTTTTCTTTCTTTTTTTTAAATTACTTTGCTAAACTAATCATCATTCTGAAATTTATTTAGCCATTATTGTAGTAAAATTATATTGACATATCATTTGTCCTTACTGGTTTCGTGTTTAGTGGTTCTTGTTCTTTCCATGAGTGGAAAGTAATTGTTTTATATTATGGGTGGACACTTACATATTTTCAGTATCTCAATTCCTTTTTTGCTTTGACCCATGACATCTCTACCCCCTAAGACTGGCTAATAAAAGAGTAAGTGCCAAAAAGGCTTATAAGTTGCCATTATAAAGCACTTTTCATTTGTGAAATAATATCGGAGAATCAAATGGAATGACATTTTCAACTCAATAGACATTTGTTAGATGCATTTGGCTTAAAAGACACTAGGCTAGATCATTTATGTGTAGGGTAATGATATGGCTTTCTGAAGAAAAAATACGTTTCTGTACTGATCTGTTCTAAGGTTACATTGAGATGGTTGACTAATGTATAGATTTAGGATTTCAGTGACAAATAATAACACCTACTATCATTCCACCTGCTGTTAGTTTTCTGTCCATTAATTCATAATATAGTTTAGATTGACTCAGTATTATTAATCTTTTTATCGGAATGAAAATGCAAATATTGTCATTGCAAAGAACAAATTATATCATGTATTTTCTGTAGGATACAGTGAACATTATTAGTGGGATATAAACTATGAATTTGACAGTTAAATTGACATAGTGAATGTTAGTACTTGTTACATTAAGTTAGCAGTTACAATCATTGGTCAGTATGTTCGTCTAATACATGTAGTATGTCTTCATTATGTAAGTATATAGCAATCAGTTTCATGTTTCCGGATCAGCCTGTGGCCGGGCAATAATTAACCTTTTGAACTTGGAATTGTAACAGAATGTAAAATTGGCTTAGGTTATCAATTGTAGCCAGAGTCAATTGATATTCTTGCAAAGAACATTTATTGTGAATAGCTATGACAAGATTTTTGCAACATGCTATGCCACACTTGTAGAGAGAATAAATTTTAGTAAAAAATGTGTATGTATAGCTAGCATTTCAAGTACAATATATAATAATAACGGTGATGATGGACATCCTTTCTTCACTCTTGATCTATTGAAAAGGTTTCTAGGTTATCTCTGTTATAAATAATGCTTGCTTTTAGTTTTAGATGAAATTATTTGATTTTAATGAAATTATTGTTTCTATGATTTGTTCTTTGACCCACTCATTCTTTAGAATTATATTGTTTAGTTTCCAATTAATTTTTAACCTATGCTTCAAAGGCCATTTATTGAATATATTTTTATTACATTATGGTGAGAAAGGGTACATTTAATATTTGTGCTTTTCTGCATTTGGATGTGAGGGTTTTATGCCCTAATATGTGGTCAGTTTTTGTAAAGATACCATTATAATTTAAAGAAAAGCTCCATTTTTTCCTTTGCTTTCTAGTGTTTTTAACACAAATAGGGGCTGTATTTTGTTGGGAGGAAGAGCTTTTGATGAGTCTGTTGAAATAATCATATGTTTTTTGGTTGTTTTGTTATTATTATGGTCAGTTATGCTTATATTTTTACTAATATTGAACTGGCCCTGCATTCCTCATATAAATCTAGCCAGTTACAGTATATGTTCTTTGTAATATATTGTTGTGATCTCCTCACTAGTATTTTATTTAAAATATTTGCTTCAGTAGTCATTAGGGGAATTGGATTATAGAAATTGGTCATAGACAGCTTTATTTGATTTCTTTCTCTGTTTTGGCTCTCCCTGGTTTTAAGTTTCAATATCTCATTTGTGTCATAGAAGGAATTTGGTAGGATTCTTTTATCCATTTTTTCCAACAGTGTATATAGTTGGGAATTAATTATACTTCAGCTGTGCAGAAGAATTTACTTATAAATGTAACTGCTACTGACATTTTTTTTTTGAGGAATTCATTTATGGTTTGTTCAATTTCTTTTTCTAAGATAGAGTTTTTATTCTACTTCCTGTTCTGTTAATCTCAGCAATTTATATTTTAGTGATATTCATCCATTTAATCAGATTATAAATTTTATTAGCATGTAATTAGGCAAATAGCTTCTAATAATGGCTTTTATTTCATAATCATTAATTGTGAATTCATGCTTTTCATTTTTGATACTGGTAATTTGGTTTTCTTCTTTCTTTTTTAATAATCAGATTAATCAGTGGTTCATCTCTTTTATTGGTTGTTTTCCAAAAACAAAACAGAACACCATAGTTTATTTACTCAGTAGTTTTTTTTTTTTTACTTTCAATGTTATTAATCTCTCCTTTGATTTTCAGGATTTCCATTTTAGTGCTTAATTGGCAAATTTTGATTTGTTGTTTTTCTAGATTTTTTTTAGTTGCAATCCCAATTCATTGATCTGTTCTTTCTCTATTTTATAGAGGTAAACATTTAGAGATACAGATTTTCTTCTAAGTTCTGCTTTGACAGCATCTCACACATTTTGGTATGTTGTCTCGTTGTCATTTTCTTTAATGAAATTATTGATTGTTTTGTTGATTTGTTCTTTAACCTACTAATTCTTTAAAATTAGATTATTTACCCTTTGACCCAGCAATAGCACTTCTAGGGCTATATCCCAAAGAGATCATACAAATGGGAAAAGGACTCATATGTACAAAAATATTTATAGTAGCTCTTTTTGTGGTGACAAAGAATTGGAAATCAAAGAGATATCCATCTGCTGGGAAATGGCTAAACAAGTTGTGGTATATGAATATAATGAACTACTATTGTGCTGTAAGAAATGAGGAGTAGATGGACTTCATAATAACCTAGTGACTCATAGAAACTGATGCTGAGTGAGGGGAGCACAACCAGGAGAACATTGTATACCATTACAGACACGTTGTATCTGTGATGACTAACTTTAATAGACTTGGCTCTTCTCAGCAATACAAGGCTATACAACAACTCCAAAATACTCATGATGGAAAAAGCTAACCATATCCAGAGACAGAATTATGGTGTCTTTGTAGTTGTTGTTCTTCTTCTTTCTCACGGTTCATTCCATTAGTTATAATTCTTATTTACAATTTGACTATTGTGAAAATATGTTTAATATGAAGGTATATGTAGAACCTATATTGGATTACATGCCATCCAGGAGGAGCGGGGAGAGGTCATAGAGGGGAAGAGAGGAAGGAAGAGAAAATTTGGAACTCAAAAACTTGTGGAACTAAATATTGTAACCTAAAAATAAATAAATTTGAAAGGAAAAAAATTAGATTATTTAGTTTCTAATTAATTTTTAATCTATGCTTCAAGGGTCCATTATTAACTGTAATTTTTGTCACATTATGACCGGAAAGGAGTACATTTAGTATTTCTGCTTTTCTGAGGTTTTCAAGGTATTTATGCCCTAATACGTGGTCAGTTTTTGTAAAAATGTCATGCACAGTTGAGAAATAGTATATTCCTTTCTGTTCCTATTCACTGTTTTCTAGGAGTCTGCCATATTTAACTTTTTAAAAATTCTGTTCATTAGGGCAGCTAAGTGGCGCAGTGAATAGAACACCAGCCCTGGAGTCAGGAGGACCTGAGTTCAAATTTGACCTCAGATACTTGACATGCTTAGCTGTGTGACCTTGGACAAGTGACTTAACCCCAATTGCCTTGCCTTCTCCCCTCCAAAACAACAACAAAAAAACCCAACAACAAAATTCCATTCATTTCCTTCCTTGTTTTCTTTTTCAAGTGATTTTCTTGTAAATGACACATTATTAGATTCTAATTTTTAATCCATTATGCTATCCTCTTCTGTTTTGTGAATGAATATATCCCATTTACATTCAAGGTTATGATTGCTAACTCAGTTTTTCCTTCCATCCTACTCTCTCATACTTATCCTTTTTTTTTCATCCTGTCCCATCCTCAAGAGTCTTATTTTGCTTCTGACCACTGCCTCCCTTAACCTACCTTCTCTCTACCCACTTTCTCTCCTATTTCCCTATTGGGTAAAATTAAATTCTGTACTCAGCTGTGTGTGTATATTTATTCTTCCTTCCTTGAATCGTTTCAAATGAGAATGAGATTCAAGTGTTGCCTCACTCCTTTCTCTCATTCACCTTTCTACTGTATAAACTCTTCTTTACATGCCCTATTTATTTGAGATAATTTTCCCTATTTATTCTCTTCCTTTTCCCAAGGACTCCTCTTTATAACCCTTCCATTTTTCTTTTGAGATCATCACAACGTAGTAGAATTATACCCAGGCCTTCTGTCTTAGTAAACTTCCTTTTTAGAGCCTGTAAAGCCAAGTATGAGCATCTTTCCAGAAGAATGCTACTGTGAACAGCTTTCAAGGTTCTGATTACATAGTATAGTGAACACTATTTATTCAATAGCAAATCAGAGCAAAACATTCACAGAATCAAGGTACAGCATTCACAATGTTACAACTTGTCACAGATAACCAAAATACAGCATTCACAATGACTTATCACCAAAATGGCCACATAGTTTTCACCACAGTGGTCATATAGTTTTGAACAAAGTATAATCATTTAGTCAATCAATCACTTAGTAACTCAGTAATTCAATCAACTCAATCATTCAGTTGCTTCCTTAAAGGTCCCAAAATACAAAAGTCAAAGTTCTCCACTCATGGGGCACACTAAGTTACAAATCAGTCACTATTCAGTCATCAGAAAATACATAGACCATCCACTCCTTGGTCACAAGTAAATCACAATCTTCTCAGTCAGTACACAGTATGCAAGTAAAGTCTTCTTTCAGCGTGACTTGGGGTAGGTTCTCAGATTCCCTGGATCCCCTTCCAAAGTCCCAGCTCCTACCTGGATTCATCAAACTGTCACCTGGGTTCAAAGGCAGACAGCTCCCAGTTCTTTGTCCAGCCCTCCATTCAGTCATTCAGTTCCTGTTCCACGCTGAAGCTCACAGTGTCCAGTTCATCTTAAATCCTCCACAGTCTCTGTTCCTCAGGACTTCAAGGCTTAACAAAGCCACAAACAGACAAAATACTGACATCACAGTCATGCTCCCTCATTCTTCTGCAGCTCTGGCTGGTCCTTGGAAATCCTCAGCAGCTTTGGCTGGCCCTTGGACTCAACAGCTCCTCTGCAGCTTATCAGCAGCTTGTCTGGCCCAAGGACTCAGCAGCTCCTCAGCAGCTTCTCAGCAGTTCCAGCTGCCCCTCAGACTTAGCAGAAGTTTCAGCTGGTTCCCAGAATCAAAAATCACTTCATCCAGGTTCTCAAAATAAAAATCATTCTCTCCAGCCTGGGCCTCTCTTCCTCAGCCTTCAGAACCTGGCTCCAAGAAGATCTGAAATTCCAGCTAGGGCTTCTCCTTATATACCTGTTAGCTCCTCCTTATTCTTCCCCTTCCTATTAAATCAGCAACTTCCTGTTACATCAGCAACAGAGGTTCATACCTTTTGTCTCTTAACAGAGGCTTGATCTAATTAATTTCAAACTAGGTACTAAGTACCTGTTAGCGTTGCCATTACAAAGGGATCAGATTACATTACTATTACAGACCTCTGTTAATGGCCAGGTTCTGAGGGGTTACATGTATCATCTTGCTCTGTGAGAATGTAAACAGTTTAACTTTGTTTAGTCCCTTATAATTTCTCACTCATGTTTATCTTTTTTTATGTTTCTCTTGATTCTTGTGTTTGAATGTCAGATTTTCTGTCCAGCGCTAATCTTTTGATCGGGAATGCTTGAAAGTTTTCTATTTCATTAAATCTCAATTTTCCCCCTGTAGGATTATACTGAGTTTTACTAGGTAAGGTATCCTTAGTTGTAATCTTAACTCCTTTGACTTCTGGAATACAATTCCAAACCCTCTGTTTCTTTATAAGGATAGCTATTTAATCTTTGTGATCCTGACTGTGGCCCCACAGTGTTTGAATTCATTCTTTTTTCCACCCCTCGATTTCTTCCCTCCTCCTTCCCCATGGCAGCATGCAATCTGATATAGGTTCTACATATACCTTCACATTAAGCATTGGTGGAGTTGTAAAGAAGAATTATAACCAATGGAATGAACAATGAGAAAGAAGAAACAAAACAAAACAAAATGAAAAAGAGAGCAAGTAGTTTGCTTCAATCTTCATTCAGACTCTGTAATTCTATCTTTGGATGTTGATAGCTTTTCCATCATGAGTCTTTTGGAGTTGTCTTATACTCTTATATTGATGAGAAGAGCCATCTATCAAAATTAGTCATCACAGATACAATGTGTTTGTAATTGTGTACAAAGTGCTTCTGGTTCTGCTCCTCTCACTCAGCATCAACTTATATAAGTCTCTCTAGATTATTATGAAGTCCATCTGCTCCTCATTTCCTATAGCACAATAGTATTCCATTCTATTCATATACCGCAGCTTGTTTAGCGATTCCCCAATTGATGGGTATCCTCTTGATTTCCAGTTCTTCGCCGCCACAAAAAGAGCTGCTATAAATATTTTTGTACATACAGGCTTTTTTTCTTGTTTGTATGATTTCTTTGGGATATAGCCCTAGAAGAGGTATTGCTGGGTCAAATGGTATGCATATTTTTATAGCCCTGTGGGCAGAGTTCCACATTACTCCCCCGAATGGTTGTATCAGTTCACAACTCTACCAACAATGCATTTGTGTTTCATTTTCCCACGTCTTCTCCAGCATTTCTCATTTTCCTGTTTTGTCATGTTGGCCAATCTGATTGGTGTGATGTGGTACCTAAGAATTGTTTTGATTTGCATTTCTCTAATCAGTAGTGATTTAGAGCATTTTTTCATATTATTAGAGATCTTTTATTTCTTCCTCTGCAAACTGCCTATTCATATCCTTTGACCCTTTATCAATTGGAGAATGACATGTGTTCTTATAAATTTGAGTCAGTTCTCTATATATTTTAGAAATGAAGCCTTTATCAGAGACACTGGTTATAAAAATTCTTTCCCAATTTTCTACTTCCCTTCTAACCTTGGTTAGATTGACTTTGTACAAAAACTTTTCAATTTAATGTAATCAAAATTATCCATTTTGCATTTTATAATCCTCACTATCTCTTGTTTGATCATAAATTCTTCCCTTCTCCATAAATCTGACAGGTAAACTATTCCTTGCTCTCTAATATTGCTTATAGTATCAGCCCTAAATCTAAATCATGAACCTGTTCTGTGAATTCATTCTTTCCAGATGTTTGCAATATTTCTTCCTTTATCTGAGAGTTCTAGATTTTGTCTAACATTCCTTGAAGTTTTCATTTTAGTATTTCTTTCAGAAAATGATCCAAAGATTCTACTTTGCCCTCTGGGCACTTTTCCTTTATAATTTTTTGAAATATGATGTCTGGAGTCCTTTTTTGTTTTTTTGTTTTATGGATTTCGGTAAATTATCTCTTCTTAATCTGTTTTCCAGGTCAACTGTTTTTCCTATCAGATATTTCACATTTTCTTCTGTTTTTCAGTTTCTTGACTTTGCTTTATTGTTCTTGATGTCTTCTGGAGCTATTAGCTTCCATTTGGTCAGTTCTGATTTTTAAGCAATTATTTTCTTCAGTATTGTTTTATACTTCATTTATCAAGCATTTAATTCTCTTTTCATAATTTTCTTACATTGCTCTCCTTTTTTTCCCTTAATTTTTCCTCTACTGCTCTTTTTTGATTTTTAAACAATTTTTTGTCCTTCTAAAATATCTTTCTTCACCTCTTCCAAGAATTCTTCTTGGACTTTATCTAGTCTGCATTCTTCTTTGAGGCTTTACTTGTAGATGTTTTTACTTTTTAAGGATTTTTTTTTCAGTGAGTTTTTTTCCATTTTGAGGATTGTAATTTTAAAAGAATTGGTCATTTTATCTTCTGCCTCTCTAATTTTGCTTTTAAAATCCTTCTTGAGCTCTTCCAAGAATGCTTTTTGGGCTTTAGACCAGTTCATATTCCCTTCTGTGATCTCAGGTGTGAGTATAGAGTCAATGCTGTCCTCTGAATTTGCTTGCTATAATAGGATTCAGTTGTTCTTGTTTTTCCAATTTGCTTCTTGCCTATTGTGATTGCCTATTTCCTGGCTTTTAAAGTGGATTTCTGCTTCTGGGATACAGAGGGCTCTGATCCACACTTCTTAAGCTGGGAGATAGGTGCCCGGTTGTTGACTTTGTGTGCTGTGACCTCTGGGTGTCTAGACTGAGGCCAAGACCAGAACTTTCCATGTTTCCTCTGGGTTACACTGAGGCTCAGAGTAAGGTGTGGGGGAGGGGTGATCTGACTATTTCAGGTTTCTGCCTCTGTGCCCCTGGGTTAGAGCTCAGGCAATTTCAGCAGCTGGTGACTGGGGCCACGCTGGTGTCTGCAGATTCCCCTGATTGTGCTAAGGCACACCTGGGCTTCTGGTGTTAGCTCTTGCTGGCTCTACCCCACCCTGAGCTTCAGGATTTCCTGCTTGTCAGCTGAGATGGGGCTTATTGGGATGCCTCCCACTCTTCACTTCAGGCTCCCACCCTTCACTTCAGGCTCGGCACAGCCTCAGCCATGCCCTTCCTCTAGTACTCCTAAACCTGCCACTGATTTTACTATTTTAAAATTTTACACTGGGGCAATATTCTCTGAGTTATCAGGGTCAGAGAGGGGGATTAGAGCAGCTAGGGTTTACTCCACCATCTTGACTCTCAGAAGTTCAGGTATGATTTTTAAACATCCAGGCTATGGGTTGATAGCCCCAGGAGTGGCTGCTGTGGATGCTATGTGCCCTGTACTTGTCTTACCCAATTTTGACAGATTCTCTGTCCTGCGATGAGAGGTCTGAGAATCACCCCTGCAGTCAGTGAATCCACTCAGCGGGGTTTGCTCTGGCTCCACTGTGGTCTGGTCTCAGGTCTGCACTGGTGCAGCCCCCATGCTCAGAGCTCTGCGCTCCCCCTACCCAGCCCTACTTGCACACTTTCCTGGACTGGAAATCTAATGAATTGTTACTCTAAAATCCATTTAGATTCACTTTTTAGAGGTTACTGACAGAATTCATAGAGGAGTTAAGGTGAGTTCCTACTTTCACTCTGCCATCTTGGGTCCACCTTCCCTCTTGTTGAGGGAATCATTGTTTTCTTCTCTGTTTGTGTCTCAAGCTTCCCTTTCAGCATAATAGCTTTTTATGGTCAAATTATTTTTTCTTTGCTCACGTTTCCAGCCTACTTCTTGAATTTGAATTTTATGTTAGTGTTGGGTTCTGCTTACTTCTAAGCAGAATAGCCGACAGGGGGGAGTGGAAAGGGGTAGGGGATGTCTGGTCGAAGCTTCAGTCTTTTTATGTCCTTCTGACACTTTCACAACTCATTCTGGAGACCTGTAAGTTTTTGCTGCTTCAAAGTTGTGTGATCTGGGAAAAAATCTGTTCACTGCCTTCATGGTCTGAACTCTGTAAGTTTTTGACCCAAGTTTGGGTCTCCTAGCTTGTATGTTGTTGAGTTTCCATAGACTGCTGCTGAACTTAGTCACTGTTAGCCCGCTGAAAGTTTCTGCAGTTCAGAATGACTAAACTGCTGGTTGCCTCTTGGTTTTGATCTCCTGACCTGGTTTATTCCATTGCAGACTTATATGTGGGATTTAAAGTTAGAACAGAATCCTCACAGTGCTCTTGAGGTCAGAACCACAAAGTTATGTTTCTGAATCTTGTTCCTTGCTCCTTACACAGGTAGAGCCCCTGCCCCATCATGAAAATGACTACTCCTTTCCATCCTGGAACTGTGACCTGGGATTGGGTAACTGACAACAGAGCTGTTAGATGACACCTGTTCTTGTTCTCATTGCTTATAAAGGGGTCCCCTGGGATCTCTTTCTGTCTAACTGTTTTATACCCTGATGTTCAACTCCTTACTATTCCTGAGTGCTAGAATGCTTCAATGCTGCCATCACTGCCACTGCACTCCTGGTCACCCCCCATTGGCTCTATCTCCCTGTGCTTCCCTGTTGTGGAAAAAATGACTTGCTGTGACTCTTTCTTGCCTTTTCCAATCAGAATCTGGTTTGACACACTTTATTGTTCTAGAGGAGCTAAGGCAAAAATACTACTTCTACCTCTGTCACTTTGACTCTGCCCCATCCAGAAATGTCATTTTCCATTGAAGGTGGAACTTGCTGAGATCATTTGGGACATTTTTACTTCCAGCATCTCTTTGCCGTGCCTATTACTGCAAAACATCAACAGCTGTTACTCTCATGTACATTACATACTACCTTGTTACACCAAGAGCTATCACATCTAGTTATCACCTTGTTAGTATAGAATAGCAACACATTGCTTTCGTCTTGATTGCATCTGTAGCATTTTTCTTCCATAAAATAAGTAGAAGTATACTGGCAAGCAATTCTGACAATTATAACATTACAACTATCTATTGAAATTTATCCTACTGTTCGCATGGTATCCAGCAAGCCTACCAAGTGCCTCACTACATAGCCATTGTTCTTTTGACAAGGTTTTCTTTGGTTCATAATTGTTAGTCAAGATGAAGCCATGAGCTGATAAGAGTGATAATGATAATTACCATGTTTGCCATAAATTATTGATGTCACAGTAATAATTATCAGTTGTTTTTTTTAAGCAGATTTCTAAATACTAACTATGATGATTTCTAACCTCTATGCCTCTACCTGGTCTCCATGATTCAGAGACTGAACAGAATGCTTTAGGAAAACATAAATTGAAATTTATGGCAGATTCCATTGCTTTCCTTTCATTATTGAGCCTAGTCTTACTCAAGCTAGTGGGATGATAGTGGGTATCTACTCCTAGAAGGATTCATATGCAGTATGTAGATCTGTTAACTGCTGTCCTCTTTGTCCTATTTTCCTTGTAACATATGATGCAATTTTACTTTATTTTTAAATTTATTTTAAGTAGCTAGTCCTCAGAGTAATGTGTCAGGCATTATAATCATGCCAACTTAAACAGATAGGGGCATTTTCTAATCTTTGCCACACTTGCTGTACATAGTGGTGAGTATTCAGAAGGTGTAAATGACTAGTCAGTCTCTTCTAAATAATCAGTTTCCACTCACCTATTGCCCTGCCAGTCCACCCATCACATGGCTATAGGACTTTTTCTTAGATACAAAACTGGTATTTAAGTATTTTTATCAGCTTTACATTTGAATTTTTTCTCAGCAAGTCACTTAACTTCTTGGGCCTTCAGTTTCCTTATCTATGAGATGACAGGGTTGGACTAGATGACCTCTTAGGCCTCTATTAGCACTATAAAGATGATCATCTGATCCCTTGAATGCTACTAATCCCATCAATACTACTAATCCCACATGTTTTAAGTGCCTGCTTTCTGCATCCTCTGTGTTAGAGAATGATTATAATTGGTGGCATTTATATAGCTCTTTATAGTTTTAAAATTCTTTACATAAATTAACTCATTCGATCCTCACAATAACCTTATGTAGTTCATAGCGCAAATATTACTCTATTCATCTCAAAAATAAGGAAACTGAGGCTTAGGGAGGGAAGTGACTTGCTCTGTCTGTATAGACATTAAGTTGAGAAGCCTAGATCAAAGCCAGGCACTCTGATCCCTAATCCAGCACCATTTCCACTAAATCACAGCCATTGTCATACACCATTACTGCTAACACACTCCCTATTCCCAAATAGCTCGTAATCAGCACAATATTGATTAGATTATTGATGCATGAAGAGAGTACAGGACGTTCTGAGATCAGGTGAGGATGACCCCTATGCTATTTCAAGAAACATAGAAATGAGTTATATTTTTGAGTCAGGAGATTTTGGATAAAAATCTCAGCTCTCTCTTTTGATGTGATCTAGGGTAAGCCATTTCCCTGACCTTTGTTTCCTTTTCTGCAAAAGAAGGAGGTTGAACTAGATGATCTCTAAGGTGATTTCCAGCTCTCAGTCCTGTGATCCTTTGAACTGGTAGGATGCAAAGAACATGCTAATGACCTTTAACTTTTCAATACTAGAGACTGAATCAACTAATTCTGATCAATAAAAATCCCTTCTACTAAACTGTTAGTAATACTTGACATGAAGGTTTTTATATAATTGGGCCGATTTAACTTCTCTAAGATACCTACAGTTGTCTCGATGTCATAATACTGGCATGTTAAAATCAAAATTTTGAATTATTTTCCAACTGACATTCTAACTGGATATCCACCAGCCTCTGTGAATATTTGCTTACCTATAAACAAATACAATGATGATAGGTGACATATATAAGGTTTTAAAGTGTATAAATTACTCAATACCTTATCATGAGGTAAATAATATAAGTATTTTTATCCCTGTTTTACATATGAAGAATTAAACCCAGGGAGTTTAAATGACTTGCTGTCATCACAAAGTTTATCTGTGGAGTTGAAATCAGAACACAAGACTTTCTTTACCTCAAGCCTAATGATCTGCCTAAAACTCAGATCTGACCATGTCACCCTAACCACCCCATGTACCAACCACTCAGTAAACTCCAATAGTTTCCTGTCACTTGCAGGATCAAATATAAAATTCACTATTTGGGATTCCAAGTCCTTCATAATGTAGTGCCCCTCTCTCCAGCCTTTCCAGTCTTCTTACTCCTGCCTCTATACTCTTCAATGCAGTAACACTGGTCTCTTGACTGTTGCACAAACGTGACATTCCATCTCTTGGCTCAAGCATTTTCATTGCTGTCCCCCATTCCTGGAATGCTTTCCTTACTCATCTTCATTTCCTGGCTCTGATTTTCTTCCAGTCCCAACTAAAATCCCACCTTAATACTGGAAGCTTTTCCCAAGCCCCCTCCTAATGCTGATTATCTTCTATATATAACTTGTTTGTGTGTAGTTGATTGCATGTTGTCCCTCTCATTAGACTAGTAGCTTCTTGAGAGCAGGGATTGTCTTTTGCCTTTTTTGTCTCCCCAGCTCTTGCCTGACCCATAATAAGTACTTAGTAATATACATTTATCAACTGAATGATTTATTGATTTACTTAGCACTCAACAGTGCTCCTTTTTATGATGACTACTGGGAGTGAGGGGGAGTTGATATTTAAATCAAAACATCTTATTCCAGCATGTTTTGAACAATATATTTAGCATTCCAACTAGATACCACATTGGCCTCTGTGAAAGTTTGTTTGCCTATAAGCAAATAAATATATATATTTTTTCTGTCATTTAGTGAAATGAATGAAATATCTTAATAGGAAAAAAAGTGTTCAAATATGTGATGTGAGGTTTAATAGCATTTTAGGAGCTTTAGTTTAAAAAATGTGTTCCTAAGAAAATGTAGTATTTCTCAAGTGATTTTGCCTTACTTGTGGAAAAGATCCCTCTAAAAGATTTTTTTTCCTGTTTGAATGATATCTGCTATTGGTTTGATATGAAAAGAAGATCCTAGATTATCTGTATGAAATATTATGTAACTGCTAAGAAAATCTGTCTCCCAGTCTTAAAATCTAGGATTTATCGCATAATAAGTATTGGAAATTTTTAGGATTTAATAAAATATTGAAATATTTCAAAACCATTGACTAAATTGCCATTATCTAATTTTCTTCAAGATAAAATGAGATGTTATATCTACTTCATTCAGTGTAGTACACCCATAAGGATTTTCAACATAAGACAAAGAAGGAAAAACTATTAGTTGTGATTATCAAAAATTGAATTGTACTTAGGACCATGAAAGGGCAATGTTGCTTAAAATTTTAGGGTAGGGTTGAGAGAAGTGTCAGGATTGAGAAAGAATGCTATAGAGATAACTATGACATAGAAGAAAGTACACTTAATTGCAAGTTGGACCCCAATTTTTTTCTTTTCCAAATAAAAGGTTCAACCACATAATCTCTTGTCTCCTGACTCCCCCTCTCACACACACACTCATATCTAATCATTGGCTGAATCATGCCCTTTTTACCTCCACAATATCTCTCCCATCTTTTTTTTTGATATCTCGCCCATCTTACCCCTTCTCTCACAAAGCTACTTTGATTCAAGTCCTTATCACCCCTTGTCTAGATTATTGTAACATCCTCCTAATTCATCTCCCTTTCTCAAATCTCTCCCCACTCCAATCCATCCTACACACAGGTGACAGTGATTTTCCTCAAGAGCAGAACTGACTGTGATATCAGAAAAAATCAAGAGTTGAGAATGACACAGTGGTTTCTTGTGGTGCCCTCCACAATTATAAGGAGATTCAGAGGAGTAAGGTTTTTATTTGAGGTGAGGAGGGAAGGTAATGAATTCTGTTTTAGATATTATGACTTTGAGTTCAGTAGAGCATTCAGTTTGAGATATCCAAAAAGCAATTGGTAAGACTTGTTTGTAGTTCAGAAGAGAGACGAGGGCTAGATACAGATCTGGAAATCATTTGTGTAATGATGATACTTGAGTCCATTGGATCTGATGAGAATACAAATTGAAATGTTTAGAGGGAAAGAGGTCCCAGAAAAAAAACTTTGGGTGACACTTACCAGTGAGTGTTGTGTGGGTAAAGGACAAAATAAGTCAGCCTAAGTGAAACAGCAAGACACCCTGAGAGTCAGGCAAGTCAAACCACCACCCCCACCATGACTTCTTTGTCCACCCCATCTCTCAAATCCCAGATAGCTTAGCAAACTTAGGAGTGTTAATAGCCTCAAACCATTGGCCTTGCTTCCATCCTGATCCCCACAGCTATCACTGAGGGGAGCATTCACTGTGGACAAGAGGCTCACCTTCCATACCGCCACCACCATCAGCCACCAACAGGCAGAAAAATCCAGAAAGCTCAGTAGTGGCCACACACCCTCAACTACTGGTCCTGTTTCTAGTACAGCCCTCCAGGAGGCACAATCTAGGGACAGTTCCTTTGGAGAAGGAACCAGCCTTCCCTCCCAATTGCTAACCAACCTCTACCTACAGATCAGACAGGCTATCCTAGGTAGAGCAGCAGAACAAGTGGGAGGGGAGAGAGGAGGCAGGGTGTGACAGGTGAGTCAGACCACCACCAATACCTTGATCCTCAGACTCCAATGGAAAGAAATATCCCAGGATCCTGTGCCTGGGAGCTTTGGAAGTGAAATCCACCAACACCGCTAGCCCAGACCACTAGACGTGCTTCCAGCCTAGGTACCTTGACTGTTGTTGAGGGGAACAGTCACTATAGAGGGGAGACTCACCTTCCTCACTGTTACAGATATCAACTGTCAACTCCTACCCACTGAACCCAAGAGCCCCTGAATACAGAAGTATTGAGATCACCGGTCCTGCTTCCAGCCCAGCCCCTTCAGCCAGTACTTGAAGAATTAATCCCTTTAGTAACTGTTTGTGCAGGTGCTAGAACCCCACAGCTACTGAAAACTCAGAAAATTCTCTCCCTCAAAGGCCATCTTAAATGGTTCCCCATCAGAAAGTAACATGATTTTGTCAATGGATATGACATCAAAGAATAGTTGTTACCATCTGTTTTTCTGCTGTATCCTAAGGACCATGCAGCCCTTTTTGATTTGGTCAGTCAGTGCCAGACACCATCTAATATGTTCTCTATATATGTTCGCTCCCCCATTAGAATGTTACTTTTCTGTTGCTAATATTTGGCACCATGCCTTGCACATAGTAAGCTCTTACTAAATGATTTTTAATTCAGTCATCCAGCAAAGACTGAGAACAGATAGAACAGATAGGAATAGAACCAGGGGAGTTTAGTGTTATCTGAAAGTCTAACTGTAAAGAGAAAATTCTCCAGGAGAAAATCGAATGCTGTAGAGAATAAAAATGGAGATTGAGAAAAGACTATGAGATTGGACAATTAAGAAATCATTGGTAACTTTGGGGAGAGCAGTTAATGTTGAGTGGTGAAGGAGAGGAAGTTGAAGCAAGTGTAGATGCTTTTTAAAGTAGTTTAGGCACAAAAGGGAGGAGAGATGTATGATGAGCCTGTAGAAATTGTTTTTTTACAGATGTGGCATAGGGGATGGGGAAGATGAGTGTGATTGTCAGGCAGTAGAAGAGCAAGAATAGGGCAATCTGCTGGAGAAACAGGAAAGGATGGGATCAAGGGTTCATGTCAACAGGTTTGCCTTGTCAAGGAAAAGGTCCACCTTGTCATCGGAGACCATAATGATGGAGGAGAAAGTGGAGGAACTTGTCTAAATGACATGAGGTAAGGAGGAGAGGAGAATAGGAGCCCTCGGTGAATGGACTCATTTTTTTCCTGTCTGTTATGAGGCAAGGTCCTCAGCTGAGAAGGTTGGGGGAGAGGGTACCATGGGACTCTTGAAAGACAGGAAAGTTTGGAACAACTGTTGTGTAGGAGTTGACAGTTGGTATTTGTGACAGTGAGGAAGGTGAGTCTCATCTCTATAGTGATTGTTCCCCACAAGAGCAGCCAAGGTACCTAGGCTGGAAGCACATCCAGTGGTCTGAGGACAGGGTCGGGGGGAGGCTGGATAGTCACTTCCAAAGCTCCTAGGCTCAGGGTCCTGGGTTATTTCTTTCCATTGGAGTCTAAGGATCAAGATACTGGTGACGGTCTAACTTGCCTGGCACATCCTGCCTCCTCTCTCCCTTCCCACTACCTAAACTGCCCCATCTGCTCTATAGGCAGAAGTTGGTTAGCAACTGGGAGGGATGGCTAGTTGCTTCTCCAAAGGAACTGATTGTGAAGGGAAAATGCTTGCTTTAGTGCAGTGGAGATAACATAAATTTGTAGTGCATCCAGTTAGCAGTTTCATGATTTCCTCCTAGTTCCATTCTGATGTCTTATTCGTCTTTGTAACCCCTTCAGTGCTAAAAATTAAAAAATAATTTTTTTAAACAATGCCTTATACACAGTATGCATTCAGTAAATTAATTGAATTGAAATATTAATTACTGTTTCAACTCTTATTTTTAAAAGTTCTGTTCTAGAAATAATGCATGTAAACAAATCCAGGTTTTTTTTAAGTGTTTTCTTTCTTTAAGGAGAAGAGTTTGCTTATAGACTGTTTGATTCAGTAATAGAGGTAAAGGGGAGTAGTGGATAGAGAGAGCTGTCCTTGGAGTTAGGAAGACCTGGGCTCAAGTCCTACTTCTGATACAGACTGTGGCTACTTGACCCTGGTCAAATGTCCCTCAGTGATCTAGGTAACTCTTAAAGACTATAAATTGCAAAAATAATGCCATCTTACACTGAAAGGTGGAGTTTTCCCATTTCGGAGTTCTTGTTATCAGTAAAATCACAAGTCTAGTCCATAGCACCTATCCCAATAATTCAGTAATTTTAATGAGAACTATAGTTACAAAATAATAAACATGGCTTATTATCATAAAATATCAGGTCAATATTTTTAGTGTGTAATCAAATTAGATTCTAGGACAACCATTAAAACCATTATAACTTGATTTCCTCCTAGAAAGCGTAAAAAGAAACAAGTATATGAGTGAATGTTGAAATCAGCAGAGATGAACCTTTATAACAAAGGATTAGAAGAAAATGTCATCCATCATCCTCACTTTCGTTAGAAATAGTGTTTTTCTTTCCAAGTAGCTCATATATTTAGTAATTAAATTATTAAGCTAGGTTTTTAATAGGTTCATTCAAAATATTTTATATGAAAACACTATTTCAGTTGTTAATGAGAATCACTTTAGGAATATAGAATTGTCAATGATTTATTGACAGAATTGGATTATATTACAAGGTACATCATGATATATAAAAGCCAGTTTTCCACCAAGCTATGGCTTTAAATATAATGGAAATTAATACTTTGACTTCTTTTCATTTACGCTAAAAACTACTATGAACAAAAATTTTTGTTTTCATATAATAAGCTTTTTTAATTATTTAAACACTTATAAAGGAACTTTCTAACAAAAAACAGATTAATTAAAAAATATTAGATCCATCTTATTAAGGAATCCTGAATGTATGTGTTTTCTTTGACTCAATAGACTAAGCTTTAAACATTTGTAGCATTGTGAACTGAACAGCTCATTTATACCTGCATTGTTATTATTTTAAGCCCTAAAATAGTTCGAAGTTGTTCATTTGGAAAAGACAACCTTAGTATACTGAAATGATTGCTAATATGGTATATAAATAGGGGGAAAGTTGATTTTATGTCTTCTATTTGTTTTTATGACACCACTATTGAAAGCAGAGTCCCTAACATGTTTGAAAAGTGTAAAGTTCATTATTATAAAATCAGGTGTCCATTTATTGCACAGGAATTATCTATAATGTCTATGAGAGTAAACAGATTCACATCAGAATGAGTGCTGCCTTCAGAACTGAACTGAAGTGTGCTGAAAACCATGTATATGAGAACTGTGATAATGAGCAGTACAGTAGAGAGAGGTGATTTATGATATCTGTTTTTGACAGCTATAGTGCAGAGATTCCCTGGGTATCTGATCACTGCATTAGCATGCTGACAGCTCAGCATTTAGGACATTATGGTAATTTATCCTGCATATGCTGTCACCTGCACTGTCAGAGTTTCTTTTTAATGATGGTATAACTATTTTGTTTGTTTGTACTGCATTCTTTTCATTTGGCTAATGCCTTCTCATTAGATTGAACCTAGTAAATGAGAGTAATTAAGTGCTTCCTATAGCTCAGATGCAATGATTAAGTTGCAGAGCTGCTACTGATTATGTTTTGTCATTTATCTCTATTAATCTGAGAATAATCCAGATGATAAACACATGTAATTTTTTGCTAATGTTCAATAGATGAAATTTATAGTTTCTCAGTGGAGCCAAGCAGTAAGTATATATTCATATATAAATAGTAAGTTGTGTGTGTGTATCTCTGTTTTAAATAAACATACAATTATCAATACAACTAAGGCGAAAGATATTTTTAAACATCTCATGGAATATAGTGGCTTCAGAATCTTGAAATTTGTATCTTTAATACAGAAGAAGCTTAAATCCTCATAATGGTTTGGTTGTTTTCTTTAGCCTTTTTAGATTGATTTGGTTTAATTTTAAAAATTTTCTTTGGAACATCTGCATAGAAGTGACATCTTTTTCATTTAGTGTATTAGAAGTTCTTTTTGTCAGTCTCATAGCTTTTCATCCATTCTCCTTTAAATGAGTAGTCCAAAAATATTATCATTAATAAAAATTCTAGATAAAAACAAATTTTATAAAAATTTTTAAGTCAAATGGAATTTATCGAGTTTCCTGCTTACCATCTTAAAATTCAGGAAACTCCAAAAAACCATGGACAATTCTGGGTAAATAGGTCCTTTTCTTTCTAACAGTGTTTACACAAGAAAATAGACAATTTTCAGAGCTACAACCAATGTGTCTATTACAAATAATTCATCGTGCCTGCTTTTTAAACAGCTGATTTCAAACTAATAAAACAAAATAAATACTAATCTCATCATTAATAATGCATATTCTAATACTTCAACTTAAAAAATAAATTAACTTTTCACCCTTTTCAAAACAGTTTATGCCATATTACCCAGTCCAGTTAATTTTCATATGCTAAATGAAACTATTATGGACTATTGATGTTTATTTACAAGAAGTTAACATCCCCCCTGTCCCTAATTCTTAATGATGGCACAGTAACACAGGAGTGCAAAGATACACACACACACACACACACACACACACGCCCACACATATACACATAAGAACACGGATAAAAGGTGAATGAAATAAATCAACTTTGAAGTTGTTTAGATAAGAATTGTTTTTAGTTAGAACTTATTTTATGTTCATGGTATGACTCCTGGTTATGTAATGATTATAACATGTTTAGATCTGTCTTGGTATTTTATTTTTATAAGACAAAGCTATTTGTGCCTCTTTTCATGTTTGGACTATATGCAGGGATTAATATTTTTAAAAGAAGACTCCTCTAAAATTCAAATTGAAAAATTATTAAAAATGAGATTAGTTACCCTTAGCTGCATATTCTGGAGATTAGTTATTTTAAATGAAGTTGTTATATATTAAAAATCAAGACTTCTTTAATAAATACAAAGTAGGCTACGTTTAAATATGCTCATTCTTTTAAAAATTGACAACATTTCTCCTGAGTAGTGTTTCTTGTTCTCAAGCTACCTTCACCATGAAAATGGCTTGAATTCAGAAATTACAAGACTTAACTGAAGATAACATGAAAATTAGAATTTTTAGTAGATTCTCCACACTTTTTCATGAGTTTTTATTCTCTGTATTTCAACATATTTGAGCTTGTAGCCAGTACAGCCACAATTGAGAAAATAAAAATTTAGCATATCTTGATTACCCAGAAAAACTAGAGAGAGCATGTATACGGAAGGATATTTTTTTTAAAAACTGATACTTTTAAGTCTCTATGCTGATAGACAACATTGACTTAAAACTGGCTGAAAAAAAGGCTGAAAATCAAAAGCTCTGAATTACAATTCAAAGCCACTGTTCCTTAGTAGCTCGGTTTCCCCACAAAAATTTTTTTATTTTTTTTTACTGCACAAGGAAATATTATGGTGAATAATCATGAGAATAAACCTCAGAAATGTTATCTATACATTAAATAATAATATCAGAAACCAAAAAGAAAATACTAAAAGAAGTTGTGAAGGTTCACCCTGATTGTGAATTGATTTTTTAAAAGACATTTGCAAAATTTAGATAGTGCTTTAGAATGGAAGGTTTACTACTCCAATAGATCTTATCCTGGATAATAGGTAAGAAAGACAGTTTTTATGACTTGGAGCTTAAAGAATCCCTTGAAAATTAGGTATTTATTTCCTTTCTTTTAGTTTTTGCATAGAGCTCATTTCCCAATCTGTTTCCTCACAACAATCCCTTTTAGAATAAAAATTCCCTCTTTCAGTTAAAAACATTAACAGCCATGATTTGTATGGGAGTTTTAGGCCTAGATAGTTATCCCTTCGTATGTTGTTCACAATAACAATAATAATTATTATAGAGGGGCAAGAAAGCAGAGTGGGGAGACAGAAATATTTTTTTCTCATCTTGGTCAGTTCCAGAGAAGTAATTTAAAATACTGTATATTGAATTCTTTGATCATTTCTCCTGGGTGGATCAGGACAGCCGCCGAAGCTGCCAGCGATTGCTGCTGGGCTCCCCTTGCTGTGCGACTGGTAAATGAAGCACAAGCAGCCTCACCAAACTACATGACTAATGACAACCTCCAGTGGCTCTTGCAATCAAAGATTAATTTGCTTTATCAAGTTTAAAGAATACTGGGTGATAAATCATGTCAAAAAGAAATCATCAGTCAAAGGCTGATGTTCTTTTCTACATGAGAGGACAGGTGCTATGGAGGATTCATTTGCCATATATAGTTAATTTTGTTCTCACACAGTTATGTTAGTCTTAATTTTGATTTAGTTTCTGTCTAGTGTTAAGATCAAACAATATTCTATCTAAGGTAAGTTTGTAAATTATATAAACCCCTAAATTATATTTTGTTTTAAGAGATATAAATTTGGACACTAAGTAAAAGTATTCATTTCAGTTTTTATAATCACATATTTTAAAATTTTAAATTCTTATTTCATTATTAATAATCACTTATTTTGTTAGTCTGTTATGCTATGCCAATGAAACAAAATTATTTTTATATTTTTTCAGTACCACAAATAATATATTCAAGAAATATTCATACTTTGAATGGCAGTATGTATTCTGATATAATCTGTCCTCTTTTTACCAAAGTTCCTTTACTTGGTATCTTTGGTATCTTATCTTTTTACCTCTTCCAGAAAAATTACCAAGCACTTCATCATAACAGAGTCCTCAGTGTACAGAGTTCCACATCCATCCACTTTAAGTGAGATTGTTTTAAGTTAGGTACTTTTGACACTTTGAGTAACTAAACACATTGTCCAAACATCAACCGTTAGCAAATATTATACTACAGTTGCTCATTTTAGAGGAAAGATAAAGCAAAGCTTTGTTGCAGAGGTTCTCTATTCTGTCTGCAGAACTGAACAAGATATATTTGTACATGTTCATGAGACCATAGATCTTAGCTAGAAGGAACGTCACTGGCCTTCTAGTCCAAACCACTCACATTAGTCTAGGGGGTGGCTCCAGGATTTACATAGTCTATATGCTTTTGAAATTTGTTTATAGGAAAATATGAACAGTTTACTCATTTTCAAAATATGGGTGTTGGACTAAATTATCTTTAAGGTTCCTGACAACTCTGTGATTCACCTTGCAGTATATAACCAGTGATATATTTAATTTAGACCATACTTAATCATCTGCTGAAATAATTCACTTAATAGTTTCTGTAGTTAGTTCTTAAGTCAATTTTTTGTAGTAGAGATACTATTTATAGTAGAAAGAATGTTGTCATGACAATTAAATTAGGTGATTCATGTGAAGATGCCTTTTAACCTTACTTTTATGGCTCTCTGATCTTATCAGCACACGTACCCTATCCAAAAAATGTAGCACATCCTTCCAACCTGCACACCTCTTGTCCATCTCCACCTATAAATTCTCCTTCAAGCAGCCTCCTGATGAGCCAGGTCACTTCTTAGATGTCTGCTGTTTCGTGGGTGTCAGTGGAGCATGGGGGTTACCCCTTGTTCTTACCCCATCATTAGTTCACTTTCTTTTCCAGTAATACATTTCTCTGATGACAGTCACTTCTTTTGAAGTAATATGATAATTTGTTGCAGCCTCCTTCTGTCCACCTCTTCATTGTTTTTTGAATGACCTTCAACTTTAATTCTTCAGGGACTATTTTATTCCGTGATTAGCATTTTGCTAATCATATCACACCCCAAAACATTGCAGAGCCTCCTAAATAATATCCATTGTCACTCAAAAGGGTTCACCCTAAGTATTCGCTTAGGAAAACATAAGCAAATAAAGAATGCCCATTGTCCCAACTTTGATATATAATTGCATTGACAGCCCTTAGAAAGAGTACATTGACACATATATATCTTGGATAGACCCAGAAGTGAGTAACAGAAGGAAAGTGATCTGGAAACTGGAGTACTTTTCATGACCCCAGAGGTCCAGTTTTTAACTACAGCATCTTTACATGGTATTGTTATTATGTGATCTTCTCCCAGGGAAAGAACGCTTACTTCTGGTTACATGGTTAATTCTGGGAGGTAGGTTGCCTGCTATGGTAGGGCCCTAGCCAGAGTGATTAAGAACGATTATAGGGTTCTAAAAGAGAGAATGAAGAAAGATAAGCTTAGTAGTTCTTTTCTACCCTTTGAAAAAAAGTCATGGAGAAGGAGACTGCAACAGAAATACGGTTTTGTTTCATCTACAAAGTAATCTCCCAGATCAAAGGTCCTTTGAACCAACGTGAGATTATCTCTCAAAGAGCTGGAAGAGTATTCCCCTGTACCCAAACTGGATAACTTAGACAGAATTTATAGCAGGGTTAGGTTCCTCAAGTGTCAACAAAACCAAAAGTTAAATATTAATTTGATAAATTTTAATGAGCTTACAATTTACTTGTAAATCATTTTAAAGTTTGCAGAATATTTTACAGCATCTTCATTTGGGCCATACAGCTATGAGATAAAGTGTTATTATTATCTCCATTTTGCAGTAAGAAAACTGAGTCTCAGAGATGTTAATTATGATGATACCAGTGCTCGGTTGAACTGAGAAACTATAACTATAACTATATAAGAACTCAGAAACTATAACAACTTTTTAGTGATGCATTCACAATCAAGGCTTTTCAATTATAAAAAAGTCTGTCCTTCATTATATTAAAATGATAGTAAAGGCTCACCAACAATAGGGCATATATTTGAACTCATTTCTCCAATAGAAGTAAGAGATTTGTACTGAAATAGGTACATTCTTTTATTAAGTCCTCTGTGATCAAAACTAAGACTACTAGCTAGGGCACAATCATGTCATGAACATGGTTTGGATTTTTTCCCTCAGGACAAAATCAGCTACTTGATAAAAATCACATCTGTAAGTTTGATCACATTAACATTGTGCTTTAAAAAAAAACCTAGCCACCTCTCCCACCTAGGTGAACTGAAACTTTGGAGGTGTGAATTTAAATTTCTAGCCAAAGGAAGTATAACAGATGTCACTGGGGATCTACATGTATGATCAAAAGAGAAAGTCACTAGTCTATATGTTCTGATGTTGTTCTCAGGATGTTAGGAAGACTGCAGAGCGCTTCCAGTATTTTGGCTAGATCCCCATGAACCTATGGGAGGCCATGAATAAACATCGCACAGTATGGACAGGTATTTTTGGAAGGAATTACTAAATCCACTGATATATTGGAGTATGATTCTTAAAAGTTGGGATTTTTAAATTTTCATTTTATTTTTCAAATGCAGCTTTTTGTACTTGAGACTGGTGAGTGTTACAAACAACTTGGCTCTATTTAGACATCTACTTTCTTAGATGGGTGCCTACATAGCTTTGGTCTATTAAAAAAACACACAATTAAATGAACTAGATTTTATTTAATTTTAAAACATTTCTCCAACAAACCATGGATACAGGTGGAGGATATAGGCCAGCCACCACTTATTCCTTGCTCATACCACATGACCAGCCTTTCTTCTCTATCAGTGATAAATGTATAGTATAACTATATTCAGTTGTTCTGTTCTTGTTCACCATAGAAATGGGATGTATGTGTATTAAAAAACACATATATACACAAAATGTAAGATGATGTGGCCCTGATTTTTTTTCCTCATAAAAAGGAAAATAAAATAAATGTTCTTGTTTCCACTATTTGTCTTCCTTTTTCTTGACACATTAAAATAGTGGGGTAAGTTATCACATCTTGGACCTGGGAAAGAACTTGGACATCATCTAGTTCAGAGCTGTCATTTTACAGCATTTTACAGATGAGAAGAATCAGAACTAAAGAGATGGAATAAGTTACCTGTGGTCAAACATCTAGTTAGCTTTAGAATTAGAACCCAGCCCTCTTGGCAAATAGCCCAGTGTTGTTTCCACAGAGGAAATTATTCAGAAATACTTAGAGTATCTACTAATCAAAACTTCCAAGAGCAGAAGGTTCCTATTTTTCTGTCCCAATGCTAGAACAGTGCTTTGGCTTCTTTCTCAGAAGTGTGTCAGGAACCCGGAGTTCCCTCAAAACCAACTCTAGCCCTTTAATATCCAGCCTTTGATATGTCCTCTTGGTTTGTAAAAGGAAAAAATGTTTACACTTTATAACTTTTCTGCCACAGTAGAATACAGATTGCGTTTGGATAACCTGTTAATACAGAATGTTTGACTCTCCTTGAAATCCTTTTTTTATGTTTTGTTTCACTTGAGATGACATGATGACTTACTGTGAGACAGGATAATTTGTAGTTCCTTTAGTCACCATCTTCTTTGTATGTCATAGACCATGGAGTGCTCAGAGTTGGTTTACAGGAACTAAGAATAGGAAGGACATGTGATTTTTAGACTATTATTTCTCCTGAGTATTCTCACTCGTGATAGATTTTGACTCCAGGCGTAGAGATGTGTGAAGAAGCTGCCTATCGGGAGAACATTTTTATGTCTCACTTGACTTGTTTTATGACTGAATATGGTATTAAGTGATTTGTATGGTGCTTGCATGATATTAAAAATAAAGACCTATTCTTTATCAGAAGGTGCTTAGCACACATTTTGTAGTCTGTAACATTAAATATCATCACTACCTGGTGCTAAAAGTTGGGTGATTTTTTTGTCTTGAATTATATAATTAGTAGCTTTAGCAGTGGCTCTTGAGAAACCTCTAAACCAAAGTGTAATTGTGTATTACAAGTCCTATATCTAATGAATTTATAGGCATGGCTTCCTGCTACACTTCCCTGTACATGGCTATCACTTTATATAAGTTACCTTCACCATCTCCTTTCTGGAAGTCTATCCAACTTTACTAGGACAGAATCCTTACTCCTTGTGGCTACATTTTGTTCCCTGCAACACAATGCCTCTCAAATTTAAAAAAAAGAATCTAAGTGCTTTTTTCATATCATCCCTGTAAGGTGTAAGTATTTTCTAGACTTTTAGAGAGGAAGAAATTGAGCTCAGAGAGGTAAAGGATGTTGCTTTAGATCATACAGCTAATAAGTACTATGCTTCAGGTACATTAATAATTAAATACCTTTTTTAAATTATTATAATTTAATAATCGTCAAAAAGATCTAATCAGATATACCTAAGAGATGAAGTCTGATATAAATCCTTAACATTTAACAAAATAGGACAAAATTAATTGTCTGTTAATCAAAACAATTCATTCACTGTGTCCCTTTCCAAGTCCATCTTAAATTTTGCTAACTTTGACTTGGTTTTTATCTACTCAAATACTCGTTATATATGTGCGTATATAGTTGTAGTCAGTTTTGGTTCTGGTCCTGCTGATCTCACTTTGTATAAGTCTTTCCATGTTTTTATATTCTTCATATTTATAGTTTTATGGCACCTTAAATTAACATTCCATATGTGTATGTATACCAAAATCTATTCAGCCATTGTACCTATTCATTATTTGGGAGGACTATTATTAAAGATGTTATTGTGAATATTTTTATATATCTAGGTCTTTCTTTTGATGATATTTATAAGCTGTAAAGTTTTATTAATTGAATCATTGGGTCAGAAAGTATGGTTGGTTTTACAATGGTTGTTATATATTGCTATCACACTCAACAAGTATTTTTGCGGGTCTACAAACTTATTACTGTCCCTGTTACCAAACAGCTCCAACAATTACTCTTTTCATTTCTTTAGTTTGTTACTTATCTTTTAAATGAATTTATCATATTTTAATAGTGGGGGTATTTATATGTTATAGTATTGCTGATTTTAAGCTATTATTCTTATGACTTGCAGGATTTTTCTTTTGTCACAAAATTATTAAATACCTATCATTATATCTTAAACAGTTTTATTTTGTGAATGTGAAAAACTGTCTTTACGTGTAATTGAAAAAAAATACTGTTAAGTGTTAAAAAGAAAAAAAAGACAACAATCTAAGACAATTCCAGAGAACCAATGACAAAAAAAAAAAAGCTCTCCACCTTCTGAGCTGGAACTGATGAACTTTGAATGCAGATTGAAGCATATTTTTTAACCTTTTTTTGCTTTTGTTTATTTTTTGTAATGTGACTAATATGGAAGTAGTTAAAGTCCAGAATAACTCTTAGATTGTGAGCCTAAAGGACTGGGAAGGTGGTGTTTCTCTCTACTATAGTAGGGAAGGTTTTAGAGGATAAGGCAATGAGTTCTGTTTTGAACATAATGAGTTTAATTGTCTACTGGACATCCAGTTTGAGATGTCTGAAAGTCAGTTAGAGATGGGAGATTGGAAGTCAGCAAAGATTTTGGGGGTAAGAAAGGTAGACTTGAGAATCATCAGCATAGAGATGTCAATTGAATCCATGGGAGCTGATGGGATCCCCTAGTGGAGTAGTACAGAGGGAGAAATGGGTCCAGGATAGCACTCTGAGGGATACCTACCATTAGAGGGCATGATTTGGAGAAGGATCCAGCAAAGGAGACAGAAGGAGCAGTCAGATTAAGTAGGAGGAGAACCAGTTAGTAGTGTCCCAAAAAAAATCTTTCCCCCAGTTCCTTTCCTAACACAGTGCTTTGTACATAATAAGTGCTTAATAAATGCTTATTAATTAAATGATTTCTCTGAAACACCCTCTAAAATTTAGTTATTTAAGCAATTCAGGACTTTAAGGCTATTTATGCTGTGTTAGCAGCAAGTTTATCTCGATTTCAGATGTGCATTTTTTCAATACCTATCTTTTTGGTTGGGAGATTTGACTTTGTTCAAAGACTTCTTGAAGTATACTTGCCTTTCCAGATGTTTAAGAGTCTGAATATTTGTCAGTCATCCATATCTTGCCTTGAAAAAGTATACTGAGTTTTTCTGTGTAGATAATTCTGGGTTCATGATGGCCCAAGCTTCTTAATTTTATATATGTCAAACTTATTCTACCTTGTCCTCCTTGAAAAGTCCACTGCCTTCCTGATTATTTCTTCTTGAGTGATTTCTGTGTTCTGGTAGTTTGTAGTGTTTTTCCCATATTGTTATACTAGAATTGTACTGTATTGTGAATAGACAAAATGAGTCTTCAGTTCTTCATTAGAGTCTTAATGGGTTGTTTCTTTGCATACTTCATTGTTCCTTTTTTTTCCTAATTCTGGAAAGGTTTCCTTGATTATTTCCCAGAATGAAATAGTAATTTTCTTTTATTTATCTAGATTTAGATTGTTGTTATGATCCATCTTCCAGGTCTGTCACTTGCATCTCCATGATTCTCCATTGTTTATAGGTTATTCTTTTAAAAGTATTTTTAGTTGTTCTGTATTGTGTTAAACCTGTTGTTGATTCCTTCTACGGATTTTTTAAAAAGTTTTTATATTATCTCTATAATGGTTATTTTCATGAACTCTTCATGATCTTTTTAAAGCATCTTTTCCTTGTAGTATAAGAAGATATGGGGGTCAGTCCTGACTCTGATACCTAATTAGTAGCATGACAATTAGCAAGTCATCTGCTCTGTAAACTGGGATGACAATAATACTCCTGCCATCATCCCAGAGAATTATTGTGATGAAAGTGGCTTATAAACCAATTATTACATAATTCTTATTAATAATAGCAGTATTATTACTATGGCACTGTAATCATAGATCAATTGGTTTTTAGAATTAGAAGAGACCTCAGAAATCACTTAGTCCTCATTCTACAGATTAAGAAACTGAAGCCCAGAGAAATCAAGATACAGAGTTCAGATTCATACCAGGTCCTCTGATTTCAGATCCAGAATTATTTCCACTACATCAAATATGTAAAAAAAAAAAAATCTGTGGGAAAATGCATTCATATTTCTGACTTTACATCTGCGTCTCCAGATAAATCAGTCAATAAACATTCGTTAATAATAACTGACATTTGTATAGCACTTTGATGCCAGGCACTGTGCTAAGCACTTTACAATTATAATCTTATTTTATCCTCTCAGCATCCCTGTGAGGAAAATGCTATTATTATCCCTATTTTACAGAAGAGGAAAGTGAGGCAAGCAGAGGTTAAGTGACTTGCCCAGGGTCACACAGCTAGGAAGTCAGAGGCTGGATTTAAACTCAGGTCTTCCTGACTCCAGACCTAGCATTCCTATCCACTGAACCACACAGCTATCTCAAAGGACCTGCTATGTGCTAGGCACTGTGCTACATACTGGTGATTCAAAAAGAGGCAAAAAATAGTCCCTGCTCTCAAGAAATTGATAATCCAATGGGGGAGACCTTACAGGATGGGGGATCAGCTTTGCCCAGTTTACCCTCTCCTGCAACAGTAGAAATGAGAGCTTTTCCAGATTCATACTACTGATGGTAGTGCCCATGGCCTAGAAAACTAGTTTCCAGTGGCCTATGAACTAAAATTTGAGAAACCAGTAGGATAAAAGTGAGGAGCTGTAGGAACTTGGGATGTTTTGTTCATGTAATCACCTCTCAGGTGTTTTTAAGTCCTTCACTAACTACTATCCCTTATTTTTTTTTCTTGAGGGCCTCAGGGATTAGCCAACATGTTTCCTTTAACACATGTTTTGGTTCTTGAAAACTCCAACTAACCACGGTCAGGAAACTGGAGGTCAAAATTAGAAGGAGTAGAGAAAGCAACTTCTTGCTCCTCAAACTTATGAGCTAGAACAGAACAGACCTAGAGAGGCATTTGACCAACTTGGAAGCTTTAATTCCCTGCCTTCATTTTGTGGTATTGCATTCTGCACCAGATCCCAGCCTAAAAATTAAACCCTGCTCCTTTGCAGAATCTGATGTGATTTCAGACAACACATCTACTAATACTTCTTGATTCTGTAGTATTTGACATAAATATTGATTTAGTTATCTAATTTGGTAGAAAAGAGATGTCAGCAAAACATGCTAAAATTTGCATTATCAGTCACTGATTACATCAAGCATCCTCATCTTGCAGCTGTATGGCTTTGGGGTTCACCTGTCTATCCGCCTGTGATGAGAGTTGTCATGTGCCTAAAATTATTCTTTCTAAAATGCCCACAAACCAGTGTTTAGGATTGCAATAGAAATGCAGCTTCTTAAGGAGCTTAGTATACACAGTATATATGTATGAAATATAATTAATTTTCATATGCTCCACCCCCTAGGAGAGTACTGTCTCAGACAGCCAACATTAGAAATGATGAACAATTTCATTGATTCATAGTTACATTGAATGTCAGAATGAGTAAAGACCCTAAGTCAATCACTCATCAACAAACATTTATTAAATGCCTGGATGTACAAAAACAAAAATTAAATAGGCTCTGCCCTCAAGGATCTTACATTCTACTAAGGTAGATAACATGTGCATCTAGTTCAGTCTTCAACTTGTACAAATGAGGAAAGTGAATCCCACAAAGATTAATAATTTTCCTAAGGTGTACTGTATCACAACAGTGACAGATTCTGAGTGAAAACTCTAGTTTCTTATCTATTTAGTGGTGTTGTTATTTTAGTCTTTAAACTTTATTTTCAGCAGGCTCTTAAATTATACTGTAACATCCTTTTAGATCACTCCAGCTTTGGCTGAGAAAAGAGAGAAATTGAAAGTGTCAACTTTTGTGAGAGTTAATACAGTGTAGGTTTTACTTCTGTGAATGATGAAGATTTTGTGATATTTAAATCCCATCTGGTTCAGGGAACTAATTGTTTTGTGATCATTTCTTTTCTTTATACGTAAATTGTACATAATGAAATCTGAATTCCTCTCATGTTCAAAACTGTCACTAGTTTAGGTATTTTTTTAAAAAAGCAAAATCAATCAATCAAACATTTATTAAGCATCTGCTATTACCAGGCACTGTCCTAAGCTCTGGAAGATAAAAGATAAACATAATCCCTCGTGTCAGTTTTGAGAAAAGCTAATTTTCCAGCTTTCTAAGATACAAATATGGGAGAAATGAGCAAAGTAGAGTAGCAGCTCCTGGGAAGGAGTCTCACTCAGAAATACAGAGCTTCTCTTCTCAATATGTTTTTGGTTTTTAGTTTGATGATTTACGTCCTACAAATTACATAAATGTATCATATGAACATCAAGAAAACAGATGTTGGGGGGCTTGGTGTGGGTAAAAGGCAGCAGTGTTGGCAAACTGGCAAACTCATGTTTTGATAACCACCTGCTTTGTATTTAGACCATCTGAACCATCTGCTTTTATATTCTGTTTATCCACTGTCAGCCATTTCGTAGCTTTAAAAGTACTTGGGAATTTTTCACAGTTAGCTAGGAATACAATTCACTTTTAATAAGCTTGTGCTTTTAGGGTATCCCCATTCAATCTTCAAGAGAATTGTTGTTTTTTAATTTAGGTGCAGTATGTGATATGTTATATAATTAAAATGCTTTTTTTTCTTCCCAGTTATTTGTCCAGACATCAAAATTTAAATTGCTCAAATAGATACGTGGCCATAGCAAAATACATTAACAACAGATGCATAATGTAAATGACAGATTAGTAACCTGTTATTTGAAAAAAAGAAAAAAAAACATGAAAATTCACCATTCTATACCACCTTCAAATAATTTTCTAGGCACTCAGAAAGGGTACTTAGGTTTGTATGTTTGAGCTATAAATGCCGTCTAATCATATCAGAAATTCTGGGCCAATGATTAGGATATTATCTTATTAAATCAAATAGTAGGGATTCAAAAGTTTTGATTCATGGTCTAGGAAAAGACCTTGAAATGAGAACTTTTTATTTGTTATGTTCTAAGACCCTTCTGAACGAACTTTCCTAGTTTTTATTGACCACTCCAAACTAAGCTCAAGTGCTCCCTCCTATTAGAGGCTCTTCCTGATTCCATCTGCTCTTTTCTCAATAGTTATTAGTTGGGTGCTGTAGCAAAATGCCAACTCTTGGAGCACAAGACCTTTTTTATTTTTGTCTTTGTCTCTGTATCTCCCAGTGCTGGCATTTTGTGAATTTAACTAAAAAGGAATTAATGGCCTTTTCTCTTCTGCATTCCATCTTCAGGGTTTTTTTTGTGCATTCTAACTTGAGAATACAGAAAAAGAAGATGACCAAATGTCTTTTCAGGAGTTTGCCTTCCCCCCCTCCCCATCCTGTTTCTTTTTTGTATTATCTATTTTTACTGAATTGTCTGGGTTGGCAACATTCAGTGGCCAATGGATATTGTAGTTAAATTGAATGGCTATGTCATGGTTTATTTAACTTTCATTGATAGCCAAAGATGTGGGAGGTGCTAGACAGAAGCTAGATAGACAGAGGCTCAGCTCCTTTGTTGTATTAATAGTCACAATCCATATTTACCCAGCTACTTTCCTAGAACTGACTATGCATCCTTTAATAGGTAGACATGATTGACTAAAACTGAAAAACTTTTCAGACTGGAAAGATGAAGGTTAAGAGGATAAATATAGTTTATTGAACCATAAAATATTAGATCTAGAATCACCTTATTTCACAAATGAGGAAATGAGACAATAGATAACTTGGCCAAGGTCAGTAAATTTTGAATTATTTGAATTCAGTTCAACAAACATTTATTAAGCAATTAGTGTGTGTAAAGTACTATGTTGGGCATTAAAGGATGGAAACAAAGATGCGATAAACTCTGCTCTCAAGGAGCTTGTGTTCTGATGAGTGAAAAATGGAAATAATTGAGATACAAGAGAGATTGAAATATGTTCCAAGGAGACAGTCAAAGTGCTATGAGAAATTTGAGGAGGAAGAGATTACTTTCACCTGGGATCTGAGAGAGGTTATGGAAGTCTTTATTCTGGGTGCAGGGAGGAATAGCATGGAGGATGATAACGGGGAATGGAGAGTAGTTCAGTTCAGCATTGTGACCTTGGGCAAGTCACTTAATGTTTCTGGAGCTCAGTTTTCCTGTCTTTAAAATGAGGGGGGTTGTACTAGATGACTTTTCTTTTTTCTTTTTTTTTTCCTTTTTGGAGGGGGGAAGGCAGGGCAGTTGGGGTTAAGTGACTTGCCCAAGGTCACACAGCTAGTAAGTGTTAAGTGTCTGAGGCTGGATTTGAACAAAGGTCCTCCTGACTCCAAGGTTGGTGCTCTATTCACTGCGCCACCTAGCCGCGCCTAGTAGATGACTTTTAATGTACCTTATAGCTCTAGAACTATAATCCTGTGGAATGCAGAATGCTTGAAGGGAAGTAAGAGATAAAGCTAGAAAGATAGATAAGGAGCCAGACTATGGAAAATGCTAAATATTAGAAGTTTATGCTTTAAGTAGTAGGCAAGAGGGAGCAACTCTGAGTTTTTTAATATAGTAGTAATATGCTCAGTAGTGTATTGAGAAGATTGCTTAGACTGTGGTATGGAAGATAGACCTACATGTGTCCCCTTGAAGCTTCAACATGCTGAGTTTAGTTGAGCTAAATGACAGGCACATTTTACATCTCAGCTTCAAAAGATCCATCACTTCATCTCTGAGGTTATTTCTTCCACCAATACACATTACAGCTTTTCCACACTTTAGGAAATAATCTATATTAGTTGCTGTGGCAAAAATAAATAAAAACTCACCCCCTAGCAACCAACCTTCTAGTAATGAACCTTTCCACACTTGGCTGATATTTGGACAATATCTTTATACTTCATCAGTATCCATACAGTGTCAGAAGAAGTAAAGGAAGTGCCACAGTGTATTGGTAGGACCTCTTAGGTAGAATTTATGGGAAGGCATGGACAAGAATAGCACAGGATGAGAGATCGTGGGTGAATAGCAATCTGAATCACTGGAGGGATTCCCCACGTTAGTGAGGTCATAGAACTAACCAAGTAAAAATGGCAGAATGATTGAGATGACTAGATTTGGTGGCAATGGTCAGAAAATTTTTAGTGGATAAAGGTGAGCCAGAAGTGGAAGTAGGGTAGAATTAAATATTTAGAAGAATAGCGAGGAGTTAAGAATCAAAATTATTCGAATTCTTTTAAAACTGGGGACCAAAGGTTAGCAATACCATTCCTGGTATTGTGGAAGTAGGGATAAGTAATTATTTTAATAAGAAAGATACTGAATTTAGTTCCGGATCTGCTTACATGCTTACAGTTAAGCATACAAATCAGATATTCTATAGATAATTGATAAGGAACTATACAGAATTGAAGCAGGCAGATGATGTAGATGTGGAGTCATTTTTAGGACATAGAACAATTGAAATCTTGTGAACAAATGAGCTCCCCAAAGGATTATTTGTTATGGAGCCCTTGACCAAGCTTTAGAAAGCTTTGCACTTGAACTGTAGTGAGAGAATATTTAACAGAAGAGATTAAAAATGGATAAAAGCCAGGGAAATAGAATGTTCCTAGATTTAAGGATATTTTTTAAAAAGTATTGAAAAGGATCAAATGGTTATCATCAATGCCTTCCTGGACCTGAGGGTGCAAGAAGGATGAAGGCTTGACTTCCCCACCCCCTTTCCAGTATTAGTTGCCAGTTTTATATAATTTAGTTTGATAGGAGACAGCATACCAGAGTGTCCTGGAGAGCTGGCCTTGAAGCCAGGAAGACTGGGTTTTAAGTCATGTATCTGATACATCCTGGCTGTGCAACCCCGGGCAAGGTATTTAACCTCTCAATGCTTTAGGCAGTTATCATTCAAACATTTCTTCAGTACTTTCTGTAGCACCAGGCTTTTTACTAAGCAGTGGGAATACAAAGAATGAAACAATCTGTAGCTTCATAGAACTTACATTATAGTGTGGAAGTCACCATGGTTGTGGAAGTCAGCACATTTGTAAGGTGGAAGTAAAGAAGGAGTAGAGGCACCTGGATGTCTCAGCAGATAGATCCAGAAGACCTGAGTTTGTATCTGGGCTCAGATACTTAATAGTTATGTGACCCTGGGCTAGTCACTTAACCTCTTTTTGCCTTAAACCACTGGAGAAGGAAATAACAAACCATTCCTATGTCTTTGTCTAGAAAACCCCAGGGAAAGTATGGTCCATGAAGTGACAAAGAGAAGGCCACAACTGAACAACAATAAAGGAAGGAGTATATTCCAGGCACGGAGGATGGCCGATACAAAGACAGGAGATAGAGTATCATGTGTGAGGAACAGATAGATCAGTTTTGCTGAACCACAGAATGTAGGAGAAGGAGTAATGGCCTCTGAGGTTGGAAAGATATTGGGGCCAGGTTTGAAGGGCTTTAACAATTAAGCAGAGGTGTTTATATTTTATCTTAGAAGCAATAGGAAGTTGATTGACTAAATGGGTCACATGGTCAGAGCTACACTTAAGGAAAATTACTTTGGCAGTGGTACTGCATAGGATGGACTGTAGTGATGAAATACATAAGACAGAGAGATCAATTAGAAAGCTATTACAATAATCCAGGTGAGAGATGATGAGGGCCTTAACTAAGGATGGTAGTTGTGTGAGAGAAAGGTGTCAGAAGTGAGAGATAATGTGGAGGTAAATATGGCACGATTCAGCCACTGATTAGACATGTGGAATGAGAATCAGGAGTCAAAGGAGAATCACCCAGGCTATGAATCTGGGAGAATGGTGGCGCTTTCAACAGAAATAGGAACATTTGGAAGAGAGGAGGGTTGAACAAGTTCAGTTTTTGACACATTGAATTTGAGATGTCTAGAGGACATACAATTTAAAGTGGTGATACAGAACCAAAGCTCAGGAGAGACTAGGGATGGCTATGGATAGATGATAGGTAGATAAATGTCACTATCTAGAGATGTAATTAAATGTAGGTCTAAGACAAAACCTTCAGGAACTCCCGCAGGTATGGGACATGAAATGGATGATGAGTTAGAAAAGGAGAGTGAAATGGAGCAGTTAGACAGGTGGGAGAATCTGGAGAAGAATAGTGTTACAATATGTTTCGAAAACCCAGAGAAGAGAGAATATCCAGGAGATGAGAGTTGTAAGCCATGTCAGACATTCAATAGATACATCAAGGAGGATAAATACTAAGAAAATACCACCAGAACTGGCAATTAAGTTAACTTTGGAGAGAGCTATTTCAGTTGAGTGATTAGATTACTATCATTGGTAAAGGTAATATTGCCACTTGGGAATGATTGAAATAATAGGTCTAGTTCCTAGCCCTAGTCTTATATTTCTTACATATGCCACTATTGTTATCTAGCAGAATTCTGGATCCAGTTCTCTATTGAGTAAGGATTCCAAAAATATAATTATCAGTTAATTCATTGACTGAATTTAGTGGATGGTCATGATCAAATTGGCAAATGCCCATCTCCTCCAGAAACTTCTCTCTCCCTGTAATCATACAGTCTGTATTCTTTCATACCCTATTTCCTTTCCTGCCCCCTATCAATATTCCCAGATTTTCCCCATCCTTAAAAAGTTGTCATCTGACCATGCTATCTCAAGTTACATATTATCCTGTATCTTCCCTTCCTTTTGCTTTCAAACTCTAGAAAAAACTATACTCTACCTCCACTTTCTCACCTCCCACATAATTGTGAGCTCCTGGAAGTCTGTCTTCTGATCCTCTCCTGCAGAGTCAGCTCAATACAGTGGAAATAGCCATGGATCTCAAGCAAGAGGGACTGGGTTCTAACCTTATCTTTTGATGCTGACCAACTCGGGGTCCTTGGACAAGTCATTTAACCTTCTGAAGCCATAGTTTTCTTATCTGTAAGATGAAGGCATCATACCAGGTGGTCTGCAAAGTCTCTTCTAAATCTATACCTATGCACCTATGGAATTATTCTCTCCAAGGTTACTAGGAATCTCCTAACTTCTAAAAAAAAAAAAAATGACCTTTTCTTAGTCGTCATCCTTTTTGGCCTCTGGAGTATTTGACATTGTTGACCACAGCGTGGTGAACATTCTTTGCTTCCCAGGTTTCTAAGACAATGTGCTCTTCTGATTCTTCTCATATTCCTGGGGGATAATAAAGCAGTCAGAAGAGATGTCATATGATGACAATAATCATCTCACTTAAGTAAGTACCAAACCTTAAGACAAGGGCTAAAAATCAGAACGTAGCAATGTGAACAAGAATGTAATTCAGGAAGAATTAGTAAAATTGTTTTTCCACTAGGTAAAACAGAGATCCCTAGGTCCAGAACAACACAGTGTCAGTGGTTTTTGGTTTTTTGGTTTTTTTTTTCTTTTTTTTATCATAAGCTTGTATTTATGTAGACAACAGAGTAGAAAAGAAGTGGAGGTGATCTAAAAGTAGGACTTGGGCATTTGGAACAAAGGAAGCCAGGAGAGTTCATTTTCATTTAATTTCTTCTTTTTTTGATTCCTCCCTTTGCCACATCATCCATTCTCTAGAAGTCTCTTTTCTTCCTAAGACACTAAAGGAGTTATTTTTTCATAATTCTTTGCCCTTAACTCCATATAGGTACATTATATATTTCCCTTTATCTTCTTCCTCCCTTCTCCCTTTTTAGGCACCTTGGCTTTCTGTAATTTAGTCACACACACACACACACACACACACACACACACACACACACACTTTGGGGAAGGATATTGTTAGGTTTAATCCACAATGTATCCATGATGTTTTATGTCTGTTCTCCACCACTACTTCTATTTGACTTTTGTTTTTGCCTATTTCCTTGTGTACATTTAGAAAGAAATCTCTTAACGGTCTTTCTGTTGTTATTTTGTTGTTGCTGTCCTTGGTCGCTGTATTTGTTTACTCTTGTATTTCTGTTGTCTGGGGTTTTTGAAAAACAAACAATTTCTTCAGGTGTAGTTTTCTTTCTAGGAATGTTTTGTGTACCCCCCCGTTTATTTTATAAAATATCCATCTTTTTTTATTAATGGTTAGGCGTAAATTTTTAGATTAACTTGAGTTGCATCTTCAGCTCCTTCTATAGAACACATTATTTCATTTCTCTTCTGCATTTTTGGTGGGTTAGGGTAGTCTTATGTTACTTGAATTTTCCCTCTTTTATATTTGAAGGTTTTTCTCCTGGTTGCTTGCAGAATTTGTTGTTTATTAGTGTAATTGTTAAACTTAAGTACTCTGTGTCTTGGAGTTTGGATCATAGATTTTTTTTTCTTGAGGCAATCTGTATATAATTGGTGTTTTGTTTTCTGTGTTCAAAAGTTCTGGGTGGTTTTCTTGTATTATATCTGACTGTGTAGTGTTATGATTTTTTTACTTGTGTTCTGCAGGAAGACCTATAATCCTCAAGTTGTTTCTATACATCCTGTCCTCAAGAAATATATTTTGGTTTTATCATGTTTTCTTTTAATATTATTGCCTTTTGTTTCTCTTCTTCCAGACTGACCTTCACTTCCATATATTTGCATTCCCACTCATTCTCCCTTTTGTTTCTTTGGTGAGACTTGCCATGATGGATTCAAGTTTTTTCTTTTCTACTAATTATTTTTGCTATGCAGGCAATAAATTTTGCTTTCACAATGCTTTTTTTCTCTTTTAAAAACTATTCAGGAACATCCTACTGTGGTTCCTTACTATCTTGGGAATTCATAGGATCTCCTTCCTCATCAGGTGTCAATTTATCTTCTTTTGGGCAACTAGGCAGCACAGTAAATAGAATGCTGGGCCTGGAGTCACAAAGACCTAAGTTCAAATCCAGCTTCAAATGCTTATTAGCTGAGTCACCTTAGGCAAGTCATTTAATCTCTGTCTACCTGAGTTTCCTCAGCTATAAAATAGGAATAATAGTAGCACATACCTCCCAAAATTGTTGTGAGGATCAAATGAGGTAATATTTGTAAAGCACTTAGTATGGTGCCAGGCACATAGTAGGTACTTAATAAATACATGTTTCCTTCTTACTCCTTACAATATTTATTTCATACATATCTAGGTTCTTTTTCTTGATCTGGAGGGCACAGTCTCTTTTGTTATTAACATATTCCCTGTTGCAAAAGTATTTGCTTATGCTCAGGTCTTTGATTTTCTTCCTCTTGAGATCTTTGGTAATTTATGTCTTTTTATTCTTTATTTTCCCCTCTTACTCACTTTTTGACTCCTTCCCCTTTGGTGACATTTTCTCTGGGAGCTAGCTGGACCTCAAAGTTGTCTCAGTCTTCTCCCACAATAGACAATTCATAGTTCTTGAGTTTTGATCTCTGTCCCAAACTGACTTTTGGGGGGACAGAACTGACCCTAGCTGATTGCTGAAATCTTTCCATCAGGCTTAGTGGAGGGCCACACAACTATACCTAAGTCCTGCCCCAGTTCCACCTTCTTCTTAGTTCTCTGGATGAGTTCTGTTGTGGCACACAGCACTGCCCCACTGCTCTCACAGCCCAAACAAGTTTCTGTCCTTTGGATTTCAACTGCACTAGGAGAGAGAGGAGCAGTAGAGATGATATGTTGAAAGCTTATATGTTAGCTTGTGTAGCCCACCTGCAGAACTGGTGGACACAGGGGAGGGATGCTGAATGAGCTTCTTATGGGCTAGTGAGTAGCCTTCTCTGCTAGTTCACTGGCCACCTGTTAGCAGTTAGCTCATTGAATTGCTGTTTCAGTTCCTAGACTATAAAGACAGAATTACTTTTATTTCTTGTGCGTAATTTTTATTTTGGAGATAGGGTGCATTTAGGTTTTTTGTTTTGATTTGACTTGTTGTATCACACTTGGAAGATATGTTTCCTATATTCAAGAGCCTCGTGATAACATGTTCAAGTAGTGAGATCCCTGAGCCAGGAATCTTGACAGTTAGCTCTGGTACCAGTTCTGAAACTAACTTGCTCGGACAAGTCTTCTAACCTCAGTATTGTCCAGTTTCCACATCTTAAAAAATGAACATATCAACAACAACAACAATAGGAGTAATAATAGTACATGTCTATATATTGCTTTATAATTTACAAAATAATAATATCTCACAGAGACCTTTTGAGAATAAATAAAAATTAGCCAACAAAAAGAGTAATCTGAGCAATTAAAGATGAGTAAAAGAAATAAAATTTTCATGAAGAAATGGAAAGAGGTCACAGGGTATGGTAGACATTTCTGTAACTTAGGGTTATTTTGGTTCATTTAGAATTTTTAAGGCAACAATTCTATAAACATTATAGTTTCCAAAAATGCTAATTTTGGAAAAATATCTATATAAATTTATCAATATGCTATTCCTCATGATTTGATTTTATATCTTCTTGAAATCTTTCAAATATAAACATTTGTGAAGGTGAATGAAATTGTCGATAAAGAGTTTTTGAACTCAGAGGGAAATATGCAATAATTTTTTCCTTAATACTAATAATTAAGGTAGGTTTTCTGAAGAAGGTAAATTTAAGTGAAGGGAGGGAGATGGGTGACCTACACAGTGAGGCATTGCTGTTTGTTTGGATAACAGGTCATCAACATAACGTTAAGTTCAGATGTAATGCAAGGTTGTTTGTGTCTGGGAAATAGAAGCATTATTCATCATGCATAATTGAACCAAGCTGATATTTTGTAGGTATTAAACCAAAAAAAAAAAAAAAGGAAAGATAAGTACCAAAGCCACAACTATTGTAGCTATTACAGGAAATGGAGGGAATTAATAATAAAAAGCAAGTACAGAACCTCATAAATACATCCTTATCATGAGAATAAGAGTGGAAACATTAAGAGAACACCCTGATTAATTTGACAGTTTAATCCTAGAATTAAAGTACAAATATTTAAGAATTCATTTGTAAATAGACAAACCAACGAAGGAAAAAATTCCATATTCAGGTTTTTAAAAGCAGTTTCTTGTGATTATGAGGAGATAACATTTTTGAAAAGAAATGTATCAATTAATGAAAATATATTTGATATACATATTTTTAAAATAAACCATGTTTGAAGTTCTTTCTAAAATGATAGTATTTCTGATGGTCTTTGAGCTGGTGGGGGATTTTGACTCTCATTTGATGGGCTTATGTATTGTACCACCTACCTATAGGCTTGTTGTGAGAATCCACTCCACTAGTCTGTGAAAGTGCTTTGTGACCATAAAGTGTTATAGCAATGTGAGCTATCGTCATGGTAATTTACCCTGAAAACCTGCTAGCAACCATGATTTCTAAGTAGCTACATGTTAAAAGGATCATAAGACCAGTAAAAGAGACTTATTTTTATTTATCAACATTTGTTAAGCTAATGTTAAGATACTCCTAATTGAATGGAACTTCCTTGAATACTTTTTTTTTGTAACAACAGATTATTTATACAAATCATAACCTAAATGCCAACTTCTAGAGAAACATATTTATAGGATAAAAACAATATAAGAATTTTCTTGAAGTCTTTTATCATATACATGTGTTTATATATATTGTATTTGTTTTTGTATGTGCACATTATAGAGCGTGAATGAAGCTTTGTTTTCCCTTTATCTGTTTGATAAAGGGCCACATTTTGCCAAAATAGTTAATAGGACACAAATATAGACATTTTGTGTTATGTACCATGTAAATGAAAACCTTTGTAGTTACATGTTTTTGTAGCTAGAGAATTGTTTTAAAAGGCATGTAATTTATTAGCTATTGGTAGCTGCTTTATTGCCTTGCTGCGCTACAGTAATAAATAAAAGAAAGTGAACTGATTTTACAAATGGCACACAAGGTGCACATTTTGTGAAAAAAAGTCTTTTTTTAAAGAATTGGCATTAAATCCTTTTTTTGTGATGACAAAGAGGCTAAGAGTGCAAACTGTATTTTCTGTTTATCGAAAACAGAGTCTTTTTTTCTCGGGGGCATTTTTCCCTATGATCATCAAGGGATTTCAAAAGCAATAAAGTGTGGAATCATTGTTCGACTTGAACAGTATTAAAACTTAGGTTTTAATTTCAGTGAAGTAATAAGATTTGAACCTGTCTCACATTACAGCACTGTAAGGCATTTAGCAATTGTATTTTAAAGGAGGTTTTTAAAATGCAGCTCACTTGTAAGCTAACTGTCTGTCAGTAATTAATAGTTTTTCTTCAGCATAGGCTGTTGTGATCATACTAAGAAATACCTGGGTTTTTGGTAACAAATTATGATAATTGTGAGGTTGTTAATTTCCAATTAGTTTAAACCACTAATAATTTTAGTCTTCTCAGGATGCTTAGGAGGGAGGGAGGGGGAGAGAGAGAGAGAGAGAGAGAGAGAGAGAGCGCACTTCTGAGTGGCTGAGCTTTTAAAAAATATTGAATGTACTTGCACATGCAAATTTCTATCAGCCCACACGTAGTGAAATTATATGTCCACCTCCTTGTATATTAACCAGGTCTTTTATCCTTCTATATCATTTTCAAGTCTTGAGCTGTCACGTTATTTGTATATGTAAAGGATACCCACATATCAGGTGTTACATGCAAAGCTAAACCAAATCTGACATGCTAGATTCTTAAGTACTCCACATGAAACTTATATCAGCTTCACAGAAAAGGCTTAAAATATGAACATTTCTATTGGGTAAATATGGCAACATGCTTGCTGATGAAAGATTGTATTTACCATTTTGAATTGCAGCTGAAAATAATTGCATATACAAAGGGAAACATATGTACAATGGGACGTTTTTAAAGGAGCCATCAATTTTTAACATTTGAGGGTTGAGCTATGACCTTTTGTGATGACTGTGAACAGTAACTGCTTCCATTAGCCATAAGGTTTGTTTCTTTATTTTAGTAGATGGCCTGGATTGTAAATATTAGAGAATCTAAAATAAATCAACATATTATCCTAAGGATACAAAATGTAAGAGCTATTTGTGGTTGGAAACCTTTGACAGATAGTTTGGATGAAGCAGATGATTGCCTGCCTGCCTGCCTGCCTGCCTCTCGTATCTGGTCTCCATTGCTATGCCTGCAGGCAGTTTAGTGTTATAGTTGTATATTGATGTCAGGGTTACTACTGAGTGGCTAGCAGTGACAGATGTCTATAATTACAGGCAATGCTTCCAGTATTTCAGAAAAGCCAGCCTATGTTGAACAATTATCTTATTTCTGGCTTGCCAAAGAGTGTGTTCAAATTGCTAGTATTAGCAATGGTGGATATAGCGCCTCATTTGCTGCCTTGGGACAAATGTGGGAAAAGTACGTGGTTATAAAACTTAGATGCAAAATCTCTTTTCAACATGTTGAATTAGTTAAGTTCAATGTTTTCCTAATTTTTATCTCTCTGTAGCATTTCTGTGGAAGGATTCTCGAAAGTACATTCAGCATACTTATTGAGTTTTGCTTTCCCTCTAGGCCCAAGTTACTCCCCTGTGCCAATCTCCTTGGCTTTGCAGAACAGATGCATTCCAGCAAAGTTGACTATTAAGTGAATTTCTGCAAAGTGAACCACATTTTCCCATTGACTCACATTGCAAAATTGAAGATATATTCCCATGGAAAATATCTGCCAAAAAATTGAGTTAGAAATTGGGGGTGAGGGAAATGTTCCAATGATGGCCAATACTATGATATGAAAGATATTTGTAAACCTTATAGAGATGATGATAATAATAACAACTAGCATTTATATAGAACTTTAAAGTTTTCAAAGTACATTACAAATGGTTCATTTTATCCTAACAACCCTGGGAGGCAAGTGCTGCTTACCTTACAGATGAAGAAAATGAGGATGAGAGACATTAAGTAATTTGCCCAGGATCACACACTTTAAATTTGAACTCAGGTCTTCCTGACTCCAGGTCCTACACCCTATCCGTTGTGCCACCTAGCTACCGTATGTTATATCTCTTTTCAGATTTGAAATTATCACCTAGTTTTTTACTTTTTTATTTTCAGTATACCACACTTGAGGTCACATCTCCTATTCCAGTAACATTTTTCTGTCTCCTGTCACTTTCTCATGATTCAGCAGCAACTATCCCATACATTGACCCAGTGCCTAGAGTTACTTTCATAGATATTTTCCAGTAACTCTACATCCCTTTTTATCTGATCTGTAACTTCTAGAAAAAAAAAAACTAGTCCTGAACTTCATATTTTACCAGTAGATATTGTTGCCAATTACCTGATGTTATCTAATCTTTTATTACCTCAAGTTTACAGTTCTACTTTATTTAAAACTAATCCTCTACTTTGCAAACACCAAAAGTTTAAAATTGTGTATACCAAGTCTACTGTATAATGAAAAAAAAAACACTTGAGTCCTTAGAGATTGTCATAAGAAACCACATTTCATTCTTATGTATAGTCTTGTCCAATTGGCTTATTTAGAGAAAGATGCCTAAATTGGACCAAAGCTATGGGCTTGGGTCTCTGAGTTAAACCATTTCACTTAACCCACAGAAAAACTCTTCTACATTTGCATGTTACACCACTAACGTTGGCCAAGGGGAACCTTAAAGGAAATCTCTTAGCTTCTCTGGGTCTCATTTTCTTCATCTATAAAACAAGGGGAATAAATGAGAATTAAACAAGGAATAAATGAGCATTAACAGTCTGATATGTGGGGACAACATCTCCTGTTGGCTAGATACAATGGTGTTTTGTTTGTTGTTTGTCCTTTGTTTTCAAAGACAGTCAATGACACCATGAAAATGATGTGTTGACTTGCAAGTGAATTAGATTTAAGTAAGGGAGAACTGTGCAAAGTCACCAACCTAAATTTTTCCTCCAGAGCCATCTTGGATTCAGTGGCAAGACAGATCAAGATGATTGGAGATTGCCCTGGATGCAGTGGGAGACCTTGGCCTTATGAGCTAAGGTCTTTCCCAAGTCTCAGTTTGTCTGAGCTAATGCCCATTCAGTGATTAAAGATAGGTATGATTAAGGTTAGGTATACTGATTGCAACAGGACCACTCCACCTCTGCAATCCACAAAAAGCCAGTGTAACTAGAGCAAACAGAAACTAAGGAATCTAGAAAGGAAATAATTGGGGAAAACTGTAGGTATTGATTTTTCCCACCTAAGTAATTCCTTTCTACTTGGACATTATTGTTGCTTTAAAAAAAAATTGCTTCAAAAGATCCATGATTTCATTTGTGTAGGTAATCCACTGACATAAGTGTTATATCTTTCTACCATAGTGTTACTGCTAAAGTTAGCTGAAGAAGTTAATGAACAAATTTTAGAAACGTCCTGGTTAATTTTAGGGTGGCATGTAGATTCATTATATGTTTTCTGGAGTACAATTAAAAACAGCACAGAACTGAATGTGATGATTTTTAAAAGTTAGCACACCTATAGAAAATGGATTTCAGTCTCCAATTTCAGGGACATTGTGTTTTGAATATGTTAAACTTGCCACCATAAGACTAGAATGTGACACAAATTAAAAGGCAAACAGTAGCATAAAGAAGATAATGTCTAATGATTTTTACAAGTTAAAGACAGTCATGCAGTCATGGAGGAGGATATTTGGGAGTCTGAGCATTGGTGTGCTAGTCATCTAGTGCAAACATCTAGACTAGTGTCAGTGGAGATCAGATTCTCCCTAACCAAATAAAATAAATAAATGAATGAATGAATAAATAAAATAAAAATTACTAGCATTGTTAGTGTGACTTCTCATGTTTTGAGGTATCTTAGCCTCCCAGAGAAGTTTCAGCTTCCGTTTCCTTTTTGTAACCTAGATCCCAGAACCACAGCTCTGGGCTCCCAAAGACCAGGTTCATGAAGTCTTGGAAACTTCTCACAAAAGTCTGTCTTTTTGGCTCATATTTGCTCCCACCTGGTGTTCTCCTGAGGGTATCAGAATTTGGCTTGCATCTAAGTCTATATAAAAAGGGAAAGGGCCATCATCTCCCATGTAAATAAACATGCTGGCTCACAAAATGTGAATATAGAACAGGCTTTATTTAACCTAACAAAAACTGCAAAAAGCTCACACCTAAAACCATAAACAGTTAAAATAACTCTCCTTGTAAACCCTCCCCTGGTAAACTGCATCTGTCAAGACCTATGTAATTCCTAGATTTGTAATATTACTTTGGGTGTCCTACCATTATCATTCAAGGATTAGCATCCAGGGATGATTGAGAGTTAATATATGTTTTTCTGAACCTTCATACTTCAAACAACTCTCTTCCATGTTGTAGTTCTATCCTTTGTTGCTTCTTAACTCTAGCTTCTGCTGGATCTAGGCACTCCTATCCTAGGTCCAGGAGGCTTATACCAGAAACTTCCATCCCCTCCTTGGTTTGCCACTGTCAGTCTGTTTTTTCAGCTGGTATTCCTGAGCCCCTGACTTGGTCTAGGATCTTCTTACTCTACTACTCTTTTTTTCCATTGCCATCCTTGAGGTCCATTGGTTCCTGAAGGGACTGTTATTGATGGACTTTCGAATCAGCCAACCTCCAACCTTCTTTTAAAGGCCTATACCCAAGAGTGTAGACCAAGTCTGTGAACTAGCCATGAACCATCAATCAGTCATCATCAGTTTGACTTCAGGAAAATAAGTAGTGTCAGGAGAGCTCACGCCTCATCAAAGAACTAACTTTGACAAGGGAATTTAGACTCCTATTATGTACCAGATATTATGCTAGGCAGCCTAGAGATATGATTCCTGTCTCAAATATCTTACATTCAAATGGGAGAGACAACAACATATATAAATATATACAGACTGGACATGGCGATGCATATCTTTAATTCCTACTACCTAGGAGGCCAAGAGTAGTGAATAGTTTGAATTTGGGAGTTTTAAACTGCAGTATGAACTAATGTTGACAGGTTGTCTGCCCTAAATCTAGCCTTAATATGATGAGTTCCTGGGCATGAGGGCTGCCTAAGAAGGAGTAAATCAGTCCTTCCTGGAAACAGAGCAAGTCAAAGCTATTGGAATCAGGCCCATGAATGGCCACTGAATTTCCAACCTGGACAAGGTAGGGAGACTCTGTCCTGAAACAAAACAAAAAAGTAAATGCAGAATAATATAAAAATTACAAATAAATACAAGCTCATTTGAGAAGGAAGGACAAAGGCACAGAGACAGGAAATAGTCACACATGAGGAACAAAGAGGAGCATAGTTTGGCTGGATCATCAAATAAGGAAGGGGAAATAATGTCCAATGAAGCTAGAAAGATAGATTGGGACATGGTTGTAAAGGGCTTCATAAGTCAGTCATTTATCATTTATGCCTAAAAAGCCAACATCAATGAATACATGAGTACTTCTACTTCTTACATAGGGGAAGTATCAATGCAACAGTAAAGGCAAGGAACCAAAACAATGCCTGCTATATTATATTCTTGCCTTGTTTCAAATGTGCATTTCCTACAGATTATAAAAAAAGTGCCTGGAAGGCTCTACAGTGTCAGCCTGATTATTTAATGCTGCATTGTCCTCCGTCTTGAATCGCTTCTCTAGTTCTTTACATCTCTCTGAAGAGCCCAGAGTCCATATGCAATTAGGGCCTTAACTCACTGTATAGGAAGACATCAGAGCCAGAACAAAGACCTCACCAAAGGGCAGAACAGTGTCTAAGCACACCAACTATATTTTTCAAAAGGAAAGAATTTTAAGGAATCTGAATAGGACTGGGTCTTTAGAATTATCTAGTGCAAGGGTGAGGAACCTGCAGGCTCAAGGCCACATGTGGCTTTCTAGATCCTTGGGTATGGCCTTTTGAATGAGTCTAAGTTTTACAGAACAAATCCTTTTATTAAGGGGATTTGTTCTGTGAAGTTTGGATTCAAAGGGCCACACTTAAGGACCTAGAAGGCCACATGTGACCTCAAGACCACAGGTTCCCCACCCCTGATCTAATGAAACCCTCAGAAGCTAATAATACCTTTGGAAGTCTGACTTTCCCCAGACAGTCACTGTGAACCTTTGACTACCTGAACTATGGGGAGCAGAAAACTAGGATCTCTGCAATTATTTTGTACTGACCTACTTGTTCTGATTTTTGTTTATCTTATACATTCTACACTGTGGACTCTGCATGCCCACCTTATACCTGTCTGCTTCTCCTCTCCTACCTATGCAAATTGATTTCTGTACGTCAAAGTATGATGCTCTGGCACTCTTCTGCACACTACCTAAATTCTTGGCTGTAACCCTTTGCTTCTATACCCTCAGGGACTGCAGACACTTGCCACTACGCCTGGCTATATCACAATTGCACCATTTCATCCTGGAAAGAAGAAGTTACCTGGAACTAGGGAAAATAAGGGCTTGAAACAAGTGACATCTGAGCTGGATTTTGAAGGAAAACAGTGTGATGAACCTTCAGGGATGAATAGAGAGTATCTTCTAGGTATGGAGGATGGCCTGCATAAATGCATATAAGGCAGGAGAGGGCAGGATGAGATCAGGGAATTATTAGTATTCCACTCTGACCAATATATACAGTACATGAAGAAGAACAGAATGAAATAAAGCTGGAAAGTTAAACTGGAACTAGATTGTGGCAGCTTTTAAGTACCAGGTTCTCCAGGAGGGCAGTGATAATCCTATGCATCAGGAACATTAGTTTGGCCAGATCTGGATTAATGAGAAGAAATTTTTGAGTCAAGGAGATAGAAGGCCATTATGATAGTGTAGGTATGAGGTAAGAAGTGCTGAACTATGGTCATGTGTGTGGAAAGGAAGGGATGTGTGAAAGAGATACTTTAGAGCTTGGATCAAGCAGTACTTGGCTATTCAGTGGGAAGGTGATGACAAAGAAAGGGTCATAGAAAACTAAAGTTTTGAGCCCGAGTGACTTTGAAATTAAAGTACTAGAAAACAGCACATATTTAATTGTATCCTAACTTGATTATTGCTTCTAATTTGATTAATATGATAAATTAAACTGCTCGCATCTGAAGGGAGAGTATTTTCTTCTTTTTTTCATTTCCACTGAATAATGACCATGATACAGAGGCTATTGAACATTATCCTGCTGTTGAGGAGTATCTGGAATATACTTATCCTTTATACTCCGTGTCTTTGAAGAATTTCATCAGTGGTACAAAAAACAACCAAAAGCTTTGTGCAAATGGGGAAGTCTGTAGAAGAAATAGAAAATATTGATCCCTAACCTCTACCAGAATACCCTATCTTTCCCCCATATTTCATCCTGCTTTGGACATTACTAAATGTAATTAGTTTATTTCATATATTTTAGTTTACTGTTGCTGGTAGTTGTAAATACATGACTGCATTTCTGTCTCTCCATTTCATGACTCTCCAAGTCAAGGCCCCAGAGCATTTTTCCACAATGAATTAAGTGTTGTTCTTCATTATTCTAGGGCATAGGTCAGGGTTACTATTCCCATTGTACAGACAAGGAAGCAGAGGTCCTGGGAAGATCCTTTGTTTATACAGAGTGCCACCTCTACTCCATCCATGGCAGACCAATAACAGAAGTTTGGACCCAGGCATGGAGGGAATTGGCAGCCTGCAGGAGCAAAGCTGTGCCTGAATGTATGTAGATACACACATGCCATCTTCTGTGGTTAGATTTCATCTGGTTGCACCACAGGAAACACTAGATGGGCTGTATATCCTATGACCAGTGACTTGTGCAGTGGACCCTTGTCCCTCTTGGCCGGTGAAGGCCTGTCGGGAGACATTAAGTTCATATTGGTGGATATCCTTAGTTTGTGGCTCCCCACAGGGGATCGGGGCAGGATTCCAGTTTTTGTTGAACAGGTGGTAATTAGGTCCCTGGTTGGGGTGAAAAATTGCTTAAACTTTGGTATTCTTGACAACTATCAGTGTTTTCCTTACTTCCCTTTTAAACAAAAGTTTCCCGATAAAGTGGTAGGGATACAGCTCTGGCAGCCTCTGGAACCTTCTAACTTCCACCTTACTCAGTAGTCTGGATTTGATCCCGAGTTAAGAATGACACCCCACTGTTTGCAGGAAAAAGAGGAAGCATGTTCTTAGCCATGCATCAGTGGAGGCCCCTACTGGGAGAGGGGATTATCACAGGGCAGCCGGCAACCCTGGGCTCCAGCCTGCCGGGTTTTTGCCTTGAGCCACAGGATGTGGAGCAAATGAAAAGTGGGGCCAAAGTTTCCTTATGAATACAATTGAATATTATAGCAGATTGTAGTCTGGATGATAATATTTTCTTATGCCAAATAGATAGATGGCCCTTTAGCAAAATGACTGTGGATTCATATAGGGGATTCAGAAATCTAGGTACACGTAATATTTATTCCATGATTTCAATCCCACATCCTCTGTATCAAGTTTTCTATCTTACTGTTTTGTAACCCTCTAACATTTTAAACTAGTTGACCCAAAAGAAAATTTGTTTTATAATAAAAAAAATTTTGCCTATTTTCTTATATAATTTTAATCCTCAATTTTCCTAATATTTTATATTATAATTTGGAAAAAACTATTCATCCAAGAAAAGCATGAATTTATTCAGTGTCATTAAGTTTGAAGTGTACTTAATGTGCATCATTATGTTTATGCCTTCTATCCTATTTATATGACAATAAGTTAATGGTGATAATCATGTTTTATTCTCCTGCTAAGGTTAATAGGCCCCAGGATCTTTAGTTCCAAATGGTTTAGGTCCAAGTCATTAAATGTTTTATTACCTCCCTCTCATACTCTTCTTATTCTCCTACCTCTTTGAGGGCTCTCTTTCACTTGAGGAGTTCCACTGACCCCCAAAACACTTGAACCCCAAGACAAAATTGATGGGAAAATAAGGCCCCTACCCTTAGTAAGTGAACTTATGCTCTTTTTCCTGACCTCTCTTCCTAAGAAATCTTAATGTTTTCAGGCAGATTTATGTACAGTCCTTTGTTGTTACACATTTTACTTACCAAATCAAAACTAATTTAAAACAAGCTATGATTCGTAGCAATTGGTTAAAATAATACTTTGAAATTCTTATCAGCTTTATTTTTTTTAATTTAGTATCACAAATTTGCAGTTATAAATGTAAATTTTTTAAGAACAAATTACCCTGGGGATAATATTCGTATATTTCTGATAGTAAAAAATTGACTGTTGATTTTTCTAACAGTACTCATTTTCTGCATGAAGCCTCTTCACAGTATACTAAGGAGCTTTTGTGGAGTTATAAGATCTTAAACATTTATAGTATGCCTAAGGGTATTAACTTTACTGTAATTTTCTGAAGATTCATTATCAGAATCCTTAATTCATTATAACAGCTCTCATGAAAACCTATAGAAGCAGTGTTTTCTTTTATTTTCTTATTTGCACAGTATGAGAGATTCATTGTTCTTTTTAATTTGTTTCATGTGGTGCTTTTGAGTGCATTTCATACAGTGTTGTTATTGAATTTCTGTGACTGTCATTATATATCCATACAACCTTTAGGAACTAATATTCTGGGTTTCCCAGTTCTATAATCTACTTCAAATTTAAGAATTGACATAATTAGCTTCTTCAAAGTTATAACTAGAGTATCAAGAACAAAGCTACAAAAACCCAGGACTGAGGATTAGGATTGGAGAAATAGAACAATAAAAATTTGATTATTACAGCACATGCTTTTCTTTTTCTGTTAAATTAAACCTGCAGCATCAGATGTTCTGTCTTGTCTGTATTTACTCCCTTGTCTAGTTTCCTCATCTGTTTTCTCTCTTATGTAGCATATAAAAGATAATTCAAGCTACCTGCAAATGCACATACAGCATTACATAATTGTATTACCTGATTAGTTATAGTATCTGTTGGATCAGAGGGGCTACTTATATAGCCAGCTGCTTTTCTCTGTACATTTATAAGCACCATGGCTACAAAGTACGTGATGATGAAGGGATCATATCATGGGAATCCAAGGCTCATGAACTGCCAGCAAATCAAAACTGTTCTGAGGCAGACACCTTGGAAGAAACAGCTATTTTTCACCAGTGACATGTACTAATGAGCTTTACCATTCACCTTCGAAGTTGTATTGATAACTGACCTTTGTACCTCAACCTGCATTTCTTTAAGTGCTTTCACATTCGCTATTTCATGTTGAGGGTATAATAGTTGAAATGGAAAATTAGTTTGAATCCAGTTCCATACACATTTGTTATATGACTATTACCTCTATTGGAAGTTGGATGAATGATTAAAATAAACGCATTTAGTGGCATCAAAGCACAATGTTTTAAAAGTAAAATACTTTGTTTTCTTCTAAAATTTTTGGTCCCTTTATGTGAATTTTCTAAGCAGTTGTTTCATGTGGTTATACTTAAAATCAAAGATGCTTTTGACTGCTTAGAAATTGTTATTGTTGTTCAGTCATTTCAGTCATGTCTGACTCTTTTTTGACTCCATTTAGAGCTTTCTTGGCAAAGTTACTGGAGTGGTTTTCTGTTTCCTTCTCCAACTCATTTTACAGATGAGGAAACTGAGACAAACAGAGCTAAGTGACTTTTTTAGGGTTGCACAACTAGCAAGTGTCTGAGACTGGATTTGAACTCAGGTCTTCCTGTCTCTAGGCCTGGCTCTCTATCCACTGTACCATCTACTTGCTCTCGCTTAGAAATAGAATATATTAATTAACCTGGAATACATAATGAGATTTTAAGAGCTTTGTTTTAGTGCTTAAAAAAAAAGTTGGTTTCATACATATGGATCAATTTGCATGACAACCCAGCTTAGCCTTAGTAGATGATCACCACAAGTTGCTTTAGCCAAATAATTCATCATCATGGCCAACCAGCCCTCTTAATTTTTATACCTGCTGGGCCTGGTCAGTAACTATCCTTAATCCATCATGAGTCCCAGATATAAACTAAGCCTTACCAGCTCAGTAGAACCAACCAGAGCTCACACTCCAGACTGATGCTCAAACTCTAAAGTACTTTCACAGAATACTGAGGCAGGAGGGTAGAGCGGAAGTTCAAAACTGCAGCATAATTTTTAAGGGAATTTTTCTTCTATATAACTTAATGTAAAAATCCTTAAAATAAGTACTCTTTGCTTTATGCCTGTGTTGGCTCTGTATCATGAAGATATTAAACCACTGCCATGACTAGTGTAGCTGTAAGAGTGCTGGTCTTCAAGTTGGAAGACTCAGGCTACAGGCCTTCCTCTGCCACCAGCTGCATGGTTTCGGACAAGTCAATCTCTCTGAGCCTTATTTCCCTCATCTGTAACATGGAGAGAATAATAGCACTGCTTACCTAATAGGTTATAAAAAAAAGTTTTTTAAACAATAAGGAACCATATCAATGCAGATTATTAAATGTGAGCTATCAAATTCCTTCCATGTGCAAGTGGAGGATATACAAAGGTACCTAAATATTGTTAGCATAGTCCCTGACCTCAAGTAGCTCAACTTGCAATCCATTCGGAGAAATCAGGATATTTACAGGGGAGATTGTGATAATTGACAAATGAGTGATAGTTAGGTCCTGATTAATGCAAATAATGAATCACATAAAGTAGTCATATGTATTCAAATTAGCCTTATTTGAAGTTATAGTAATGTAAAATTTGGTAATTGATTTCAGCCCAATGGAAATATGTGATATGAATTTGAATAATTCACCCACTTCACAGGATTCATCATTCTTACTAATGATGACCTAGCTGTACATATGAGAAGCAAAGGAGAGAGAGATTGCTTCAGGCTGGAGCAACCAGGGAAGATATTGTAAAGGGGGTGGAATTTTATCATTAAAGCTGTAATTTTTAGGGTTTCATTTACTTATTCAATAATTTTTTATTAAAAACCTACTATTTACTGAGCTAAATAAGCACCGTGGAAATAGAAAGATGGATATGGTGTGATTTAACACGAGGATACCAGCTGAATTCACCAAACATTAAGCTCCTCCTGTATACAGACCACTTGCTTAGCATTGGAGGATATTTTTAGATAAAACGTAGTGTCCCCTCTCTCCCCTTATTCCCATATGAGCTATACAAAATAATGCATCATAAATGCATCAGGGAGGTACAAAATGTCAGAAATACAAGGGAGGTAAGAGAAGAAAGAGCATAAGAGTCACAAATATGGGAAATATAGTGTATGTACTGGTAGTAGCACATACTACAGTTTGACTAGAATATGATAGTGCATGTGAAATATACCATATATAGACATATAGTATCCCATACTATGACATGAGATTAGGCTGGAAAAGTAGAGTGATATTAAATAGCAGCAAGCCCTAAATACCAGACCCACCACTGTGACATTTGTGCATAGAGAATCAATGCGATGATACCAGTGAAAATGTTTATATTCATATCTATCCCTTCACATATTCTCCTATTCTTCAATTGGTACTTTGATAACTGTGCCTATGAGTCTTCAAAAAATCCATTTTATTTTTATGGCAAAATTTACACAGCATTTCTTCAGTATCTAACTGCTTCTAAAGGATTCAGCTCAATTCGATTAGCATTTATTAAGGACATACTACATGCAAGGCCCTATGCTAGATATGGGGAATGCAACAATGAAACAAACACAGGACCTAACTTTAAAGAAATCTCACCGCCTAGTAATAGTACAGAACAGATACACAAGCAACAGTAATAGTAGTTAGGAATTAATTAATTGCATAGGAGAAATCAAACCCGTCGCAGATATATAAGAGAGTCAAAGGGAAAGGATCTATTGCAGCTAGGAAGATCGGGGGAAGACATCATAGACTAGGTGGTAGAGGAGCTGGCCCTTAAAAAAGAAAGATTTCTGTATCAGTGAGGGTGAAGGGAATCTATTCCAAGCCTGGAATATGGCATGTTAATATGTGGCAGTTTAGGAGAGGGCAAAACAAGACTGGGGAATAGCAAGTATTCCAGTTTAGTTGGAACATAGAGTGTAAGAAAGAAATTACCGTGAGGTAAGATTGAAAAGGTCATTTGCAACCAGGGAATGCCTTAGATGCCAAGCTGAGAAGTTTGGATTTATTTATTTTGTTGGTAAGGATCAGAAAGTCAGTGAAGATTTAGAAGTGCCATAAAAGACATGGGTTAGAAACATTATTTTGACTGAAGGATAGATTAGAAGAGAGAAACATTTGAAATAGAAAAGCTAGTTAGAAAGTTGTTAGAATGGTCCAAGCAGAGGTAGTGAGACCTGAGCTAGGAAGATGGTAGTATACAGATAAAGGAAGGGGTTTGGGTGGTGTAGCATAAGTATGCCTTCCTGGTTACATGGGGCATAAATGACCATACCATGAGGAATCAGTTCCCTTCAGATTGATGAATATTCCACTATTACCACACCCAAATGTGGCCTGCTAACTAGATGCATTCCATATGGAAACCAGTGAGACCTGAACTAAAGTTACAGACTAGCATAGAATTCTTTCTGTACTATGGTCAACTAACTTTAGGATAGTCTGCTATTATCTCATTTTGTTCCAGTCCTAGATCTGAAGCATTGGACCAATTTGAGTCAGACCCAATCTACCATAAATGGAAAAAATATTTCCAAAATAGAAATGATAGTGTTTAATAACTTGCTGGATATTAGGGTTGAAGGAGAGTAAGAAATCAAGGATTACAGCAAGGTTTCTAAGTCTGCACGACTAAGGGAATGGTAGTACCGTCTACATAAATGGAGAAGTTTGAAAGAATGACAAGTTTTGTTTTGGGACATGTTTAGTTTAAGATGCTTTCAGAACATGTAGGTAGAAATGTCCAGGAGGTAGCTGGAAATGTACTGGGACTTAGGAGAAAGACCAGGGCTAGGTGATAACATGTATCTAATCAATTCAACTCAGCAAGTATTTATTAAGCACCAGCTAGGTACTGAGAATACAAAGAGAAAAATAAAGTAATATTTGCCCTCAGGAAACTTACATTATAAAATAATATTCATAAGAGTCCTTCTTACCATTATTGTGCTCAATTAAATAAGCACTTATTGGGAGCCTACTGTGCATAAACTCTGTGCTAAGAAAGCAAAACATTTAATTAAAACAGTCTTTGCCATTTAGCAGCTAATGGTGGGGCATGATATCTAGAAATAAAGCAAAGCATATGACAAAATAATGCATGGGAGGTCCACGTTCAGTGTACGGAGAGTAAGGGGGGAAGGCCATTACTAACTAGATGGTGTCAGGGAGATCGGTGATGGCTTCATAGCAACATGGCATTTGATCTGGGTTTTAAAGGATGAATAGAGGATTCAGTGTACAGAAAAGGGAATTCCAGACATGAGGAACAGTGAGAGCAAAGGCAGGAAAATATTTGGAGACTGGCACAGAGTCCAATTTCTGTGGAGCAACAAGCCCATGAAAAGTGAAGTGACTTTTACAATTTAAGATATAAATAATTTTAATTCCTTTTTCCTTTAAGACCTTTTCAGTGCTGAAGTCCATTGTTACCTTTAGTAGGACGTGTATTGTGACCCTTACGGGCCCTTTCTGCTGCCTCAAACAAGAGAAAAGAGAAAAGGAGCCCTAAAAAATATTCAGCACTCTTTGCCCCATGATCTCAGAGTTGTTCTTGACTCCTTCTCCTTTACCGCTGGCTCTCCCTCTCTCCCTTCTCCCTTTCTCTTTATTTACACCATCTCACCAAGGACTCTCTTCTGTACCAATGCAGTATGCTCCTAACTTGCCTCTCTACCTCAGCTCTCTTTCGCCAACCCAACTCCCACATGTCTGCCCAAATAATGTTACCTTAGAGCTGTGCAGTGTGATGGACAGAGCACTGGGCCTGGAGTCAGGAAGCCCTGCGTTCAAATCCATCTTCAGACATTTGCTGGCTCTGGCACTGGCACCTCAGTCCCCATCTGCCTCATTTTAAACCTCACATGTAAAATGGGGATCATAATAGCACCTACCTCACAGGGTTGTTGTGAGAATCAAATGAGATAATATTGGTAAGGAACTTAGCACAACTCCTGGCACAGTGCTTAATAAATGCTTGTTCCCTTCCCTTTCCTAAGCAAAGGTCTGACCCCGTTGCTTTCCTGCTCAGCAATATTTAGTGGCTCTCTGATGTTTCTAAGATAAAAATACAAACTCCTCTGAATTTAAAGCCTTTTACAAATTGGCTCCAGCCTACCTCTCCAGATTTATTTCACATTCTTTCCCTTCTTATATTCTTTGCTCCAGCCAAACCAGCATACTTGTTCCCTGGATTCAACATTTCATCTCCCACTTCTGGGTCTTTACAAGGGCTGCTTCCCTTTCCAGAACGTATTCCCTCCTCACCACTGTCTCTTAGAATCCTTAGCTTCTTTCAAGGTTTATCTTAAGTGCCAACTCCTAAGAGGAGGTTTTCCCCATTCTTCTAAGCTGTTAGTGCTCTTGCCACCTCATTCAAGTTAACTTCTAATTACTTATTTCTTTATGTTATATCTCCCGGTTTGATGTAAGCTTGTTAAGGGCACTGTTTTTTATTGTTCTTGTTGCTCTTGTATCCCAAACTGAGCACAAAATGCCTTGTCTATCAAAGGCACTTAATAAATGCTTGTTCAGTTGCTGAATTGAAATTGAAATAGCCTTTTAACAGTATGTGGACTTCAGAAAAGTATCTTTTTGACCTGTTCTCCATAATTAGAGAGAATATAGAGAATAAATTAGAACTCCTTGAGGGAACCGATTACATTCATCTATTAGATATATATTTCGTGAACAAATTATTCTCCAATCCCAAATTATTCCATGATGGTTTTTTCTGAGACATCATTAAATTTCAAATGTTTGTGGACATTTTCATATTATCTGTATGCTTCATGAATTATAGGGTGCCTTGAAAAGTGTGTGAGTCTGTTAAAAGAACCACTCTAGTCATACATTGATTTTAAGTGACCCTGTCACACGTGAAAACAAATCAGATTGTTGCTGTTAATGAGCTTTTCAATTTACTATTCAGTGGATCAGATAAGTGGATTTAAGAGGTAATGATCCTATTTAGTACTGAAGCTTGACTGTCAGATTCTAGTAGTTGAGAGGAATCCCCAGGGACAAAAGCGTTGACACGGTTCTAGATGGGATGATGAGAATCCAAGCTAATGGATGATAAAAGGAAGAGTATAGGTTACAGAGATAACTGTGGATTAAAGCTCTGCCATGTGGCAGTGTTGACTGTTTTTCCATTATTTTATTGGGTAAAATCTGATGCAGTGCGAAACTATTTTGACAGTGGAGCACAATAATAGTACAGAGCTTTTTGTAGTTTATTCTTTCCTGCCTGTTACCCACCAGAGAAATGACAAGAAAAGTTTTTCCAGTATAGTCTGTCATCAAAAAGGAAAATAGTCATGTTTTTAAAAGACACATCTTGTTGACTGTAATTAACTTGATTAAAATAAAAATATGCTATCTGAACATTGAAATAAAAAGGTAACAAGATCTTATTTTTTTAAACTAGGTTATAAGTTCCTTGAGGACAGGAATCATGTCTTATCTATCTCTGAATTCATCCCAGCACCAATGACAGTTCCTTGAACATAATTATTTAATTAGCTAGTTGAGCAAATTAATGCTGAATATTTATAAAGCAGTTGAAGACTTGCTAATTCCTGTAATATAAAATTATTTGCAAGCATAAAGACAGCATTGTACCTAACTCTTTTTATAGAACAAATATGACCTGATAATAGTAAGTAAAAGTAAAGAAAGAGAAGCAGAGATGAATATTGTTCATGAATTTCCATGTAAAAAATATACAGTTCTAGCATTTCAAATATAACAGTAATTCAAAAAGTATGCCTATGATCAGTTAAGCTGAAATTCAACAATAGTTTACCATTAAAATCACATAACAATAAACTTAATAATAAAATTCATAAAATTAAATTATTTTATCAATAGGCACAGATAAAATACAATATGCTAAGAACATTAAAAAGTATAAGACTGTGTTGATTTTTTCCTTGACTATTTATTTGAAACCAAGAACTACACTATATGTAATGGCAAAACAAAGCTATTTAAAACAAATGTAAAGCAAGGACTCTACCCCTACTATTACTCCTCAAAATAGTTTTAGAAATACTAGCTAGACCACTAAGACAAAAAAAGAGAGAGAAAGAAATTAAGGAAATAGTCATTAACAAAGAAGAAAATTTAAAATACATCAACTTGCAAATGATATTTAGAAAACCCAAGAAATTCCAACAACAAAAAACTACCAAGATAATAATTTGGTAAAATAGCATTACTCCATTAAAGCTTATCTATGTGTTTTATTTATAAACTAAATCATGGAAGTTTATAATTTAATGATTATTTGTTATTACTTTAAGGTTTCTGTTTGTTGATTGTTGTCAAAGCTGTAATGAAGATTATTTTTAAATGAATATGAATTATTTTCTAAAAAGATCCAGATTTGTTACCTTGATTTACAAGTTGGTAAAATCTTGAAGTGTTGAAGTTGTTCAGGACAAGAAACTTAAGCAAGAAAAAGTAGTAATGTGTGATATTATGGACCCTCAAAAGCTATATCCATGTTAGAAGTTGCTTTATCAGAAACTGAGATTTCTAGTATCAGAGTCTATTTTTAAGAATGATGTACCATCAGCAGACCATTTGATATGACTTATAGCTATGATGAACTTGCATGGATCTCTTCAATAGAGCCTCTCACTTTTATAGGACTATACAGAACTATTTTAGAAGTGGTTGGCGAGGGCTGACTGTATAGTGAATATTTGCAGGACATAATAAAACTTTCTGACATTTAAACTGTGTTACTTTCATAAAACAGTAGACCCAACCTTAACAAAAGGACTGTTGTGAGGAAATGGCAGAAGAGAGGGTTGTTTTTTGTTTGTTTGTTTTCTGTCCCTTTACCATCTCCACAAGTAGTGACTTGTGTTAAAGCTTCTCCTTATTAAGGGCTGGCAATGAGTGGCTCTCAATGTTGTTGAATGTAGGGCACAGCCCAAGGGTCTTTTGCATTGGTAATAATAGTCAGAGCTTCATAGTTAGAATTTTCTTTCAGAGAAGTTGAAAATGGAAGGTAGACCAAGATCAGTTAAAGGAGTATAGAAAGCTTGTCACAGTGGTTTAGAGGCTAGAAAAAGAAATATAAATAAATATCACCCTCTCTCATTCTCTGATTCACTCTTCCAGGCTGTAGGAACCATCTGGACAAAGGAAACTTAGTTTCAAAACCCTGGAACAGGAGACTCTTTGGTTTGAATTCTGTTTAAAACCCCAGTGTGAGATTTCTGCAATGAACAGCTTGACCTCCCCTGTATCACTCCATAACTCTGGGTGATTTGTAGTGCCCCGTGACTTTTATGCTACTCTCATGACCCGTGGAAATACATTAGGTTGTTGTTTCCCTATAAACAACAGAAGGTATAGAAAAAAATAGGCTAAATAACCATGCCATATGAAAGAACAGACCAAGAGAAATTGAGGCAACAAACAAACAGTCAGAGGGGATCAAATCACAGGCAAGAAATCACCCATAGAGCTGGTGTCTGGCAATGGCCTAGATTAACATAGGATAACCTGGAATCACACCAAAGTGTCATGACGAGTGTGGAGGTGTTAGCCCACCTCTTTAGCTCTGCCAGCCTTACAGAGAGCATTCCATTGGCCATCTGTGGAATTCTCCCACTTGGGGTGTTAGCCATAGGGTATGTTTATAAAGCCTGGCATGGTTTGGATTATGAGAAGCCTGAGCTATGCCTCAAGCCTCTTCAGCTCACTTTCCCACAGTGAAGTTGAGTTCGAAGGCTCCAGGTGTTCTCAGAAGAGGGTCTCTGGGTTTTTAGAACTTCAGATTCAGCAAAACAAGTAAGACATGTCTCTATTTAGGAGAACACAGGCAAGGGATGGTTGAGGAGAACTCCTTGAAATGATTTACTATGTTTTGTACTTACTATAATCATTGTTTTTGTGGTTTTTGCACATGTTCCTAGAAAATTCAGCATTGGAGCATATCACAGATAGTCATAGATTGTTTCAAGTTTTTGTTGTTGTTGAGTCTTTTCAGTGCTGTCTGACTCTTTGTGAATCGATTTGGAGTTTTCTTGGCAAAGATACTGGAGTGGTTGGCCATTTCCTTTTCTGTCCAGCCCAGGACTCTGTCCACTGTACCACTTAACTGCCCTAATTTCAAATATGCTTCTAAAAACAAGACACAACTTCTGGTGCCAGACAACGCTACGCGGGCCTTTGGTTGGGTTTTCATTTTTGCAGCTCTTTTCTTTGTTGTCTTTTCTGACCCGGACTAACAGTAGCAGAGATCGTAGACAGGGGGCCTGCTTTCGGAGTGGAGGTGTTATGACGAGGCAAAAATGCCCTGAGGAATTGAAAGATGGAGGGAACATAAAATTTTCTGCCTCGCAAGAAAGGGAAGCATTCACTAGTTGCTGTTCTTCCTCTGGCACAATCGTAAAAGTGGAAAATACATTATAATTTGGAACAATTCCTTCTGCGAATGTGTTTTAAGAATATTTCTTGATAAATGCCCTTTGTGACTGTAAAAATGTTTCTATTAGGTGTATGCCCGAATGTCTGAGGTCTTGGGAATAACAGATGACAACCGTGTTCTGGAAACGTTTATGACAAAAATGTGAGTTAATACTTTGATTTCTTAACCCTTCCTTTTTAAAATATAACTACTTTATCAAAATTCCTGATATTATAACTAATCCTATTTTAGTGTCTAGAATGTTCCCATTATGGTTTTTATATGAGCACAGCAGTCTATAAGTTGGGTTATTTCTTAAACCCATAAATCATATAGAAGATCTTGCTATGTCATATCATCTATATGTTGAGAGATGATGATGTACACAAGAAAGAGCACATGAGCCTAATCAAATCAGTCTCATCTCATAGCTTTGCATGACCTTGGGAAAGTCCCTTCACCTCTCTGGGCCTTGGTTTTCTCCTCTGTATAAGGAAGATTATCATACTAACTGGTTCTCTTTCAACTGTAAAGTCTATGATATTTTTAAGTGCTATGAGATGTAGCTTAGCTTACAAATGCAGTGACTTCTTGCTTTGATGCATTTTAATTTTTTATACAGTAATTCGGAACATTTGAAAAAATATTCTGGGCCCCAACTGGAAACCCATTAGAAAGATTACTGTTTATGGGAAGAAGAAAAGCAAGTAAGCATTAGAGTTCTTCTTTCCATCTCTTCCTGAGAGAACAAATTCATAACAATAGACCTAACTTCCCTTGCTTTCCCTATGGTTTTACCTTAGAGAATTCTAAAAATTTTATATTCATGAGGAAAGTGATTTGTAGCTATAGATACAATAATTTCTTTGCAGGAATTTTGAATTGTGGAGTTAGCATATTGTAATTCCTTTTATGTTTTAATTTACCTTAATCAGTATATCGTCAATGCAAACATAGTTTACTCTATTAAAAATTGAAATAGCTATGGAATGTACAGAAATCAACTTATAATGACTATGTACATTGTAAGATGATTGAGATTTTTAATGTTACTGAAGAAGAATGGAGTGGAAAACATTCATTTGTTTTGGGGGGACGGTTTTATATTTTGTGAAATGTGTGGTAATAATAATCATCCAGCTTCTTAATTAAATTTGTTTAAAGTCTGTATATATTGGTTTCTCCTACAAAAAATATATCACTTATCGTCAATTTTTTTTATTCTAGTGTTACAAACCTTAAATACTGGGGAAGATGTGACCCTGTGATAGCAAGAACTCTGCAGTTCCTAAATGATCTTTCTGTTGGATATCCTTTTTGCTGTGTATCTGGTAGAGTATAAACTGTAGCATGATACATCATATGCAGCATTATTAATATCGCTGTAAACTCCGCCAAAATGGCAGTCTTGTGTGGTACCAAGTTACCCGTCATTGAAGGTTTTCATTGGAAGCTAAGTGACCATTTGTCAGGGTTACTGTGTAGGAGATTCTTACATCAGAAAGGATTTGGACTAGATGAATTCTGAAGTACCTTCCAAATCTACAACTCTATGACTCTTAACATTTTAGGACCATTTGCTAAATTAACACACATTTATTAAGTGCTTCTTACTTGTAAGACACAGCTCTGTGTTAGGAATACATTGAAAGATGAACGACAACATAGCCCCTGTCACCAAGGAGCTTCTTTTCTAATAGAAGGAATGATGTAGTTACACACACACACACACACACACACACACACACACACACGAAACTGTAATACAGGGTTGAAAAAATATTTTAATGCAAGGGCACTATGTCCTAGCGAAATAGATTGGTGTATAGGTTCCTTCCTTGTTTGTATATAGAACTACTTCTGAAAGGGAACTTACAAAGCATCTAGTGCAGCTGCCTCATTTAATATAGAGGAGGCACCAAGGTCCAGAGAAAAGTGACTTGTCCAAGATGGCATAGCTGCATTCAAACCCAGGACCTCTCACTCAGATTCTGTAGTCCCCAGTAAACAAGGAGCAGAAGAGACAGGGAAAATGCCAAGATCATAGACAGCATCATCGTCCTAGACCTTGAAGGGATCTCAGAGATCCTCTCTCTAGTCCAGTTCCTTCATTTTACAAGTTAGGAAACTAAGACCCAGGCAGGTAAAATGACTCACTGGTAGTAAGGGGCAGAGGGTGGAATTTGAACCTGTATTCATTCCTATGGCACCTCAACCATGACTTTTTCTACTGTACCATACTGCCTAACGCATGATTTTCTTTGAAGGTCTCTTTTGTACAAGTAAACCCATGCACAATAAACTAGGTAATGGATATGTGATTCTTTGCAATATGTCAAGGAGCTGGTTTTGGTTTTGGGTTTTTTTTTAAATTACAACTTTATTTTTTAAATATCAGAATGTCTTAAAATATTGCACCATAGTCATAGAAACAAGTGCTCTGAATGTTCTTCAGGATCATCCCTTTGTCTAATAAAAGGAAACAAATTAGCACTGGATGAAGAAAGAGTGGATAATGAAAAGACGGGATCAAATTGTAAGCTTTATTGTACAGTTTTGAAATTATAACCCTCACAAAATCAACCCCCTAAATTTTTTTTTAATAGGAGATGTTATATTACATGTAAAATGCACAGATGCCTTTAATATTTTATTTTTAATTGAGAATTAGATATTTTGTTAATTTATATTTTACTGATGTTGTCATGTTCCACATGTGGGCCAAATATATAAAAAATATTTTGCATATCAGCCATGAGAAATGTAGAAGACATGAAAAGCATTGGTCTAGTTAAATATTCAGTATTAGTTGATATTTTAATTTCAGCATAACATTCTGAACATAGTGGCTTCTGCTAGCAATAGTTGGGGTTGTCTAGAGAAACCTTTAACATAGGTTCACTTCAGTAATATGTTTGTATTAGTTAAGTTTAAAATTGTGTTCCTTGGCAAACCATAAAAGATTTCCAAAGTATTAGACACCCACTTTTGTGCTGGAATTTAATATGCAACTTTTTATTGGAAAATAATCGTCCTTGTCTGGCAAAATCCACCATGCAATATTTCTGTTAGTAGGTATAATGCAATAAAGACAGGGAGGGCTATTTATCACTACAAATTTTGAGGATTTCAGGATTCTTTTTATTATTTTAATATATTTCTTTGGTATTAAATCAGAAAAATGATAAATTACACCTGTCGAGGCTGTTTTTCTTTTTTACTGGAAAGTGATGTACAACCCAATTTCTATGGTCATTTTGGCTTTTAAAGATATGTATTTTTTTCTTATTAAAAAAAACTCATGCAATAGTTTTTTTAATAATAATACTGACATACTTTTTATTTCTAACATATGAAGTGTTTTATAAGTACTTCCTAGGTTTTCAAACTTCAGCCTTTTCACGGTGAATTAATTTATTTAAAATATTTGTGCAAATTGTTTAGAAAGAAATAGATATTTTATAGAATGTTCCTTATGGGTTGAATCTATTCCATGCCTTAAATCAAATTTTAATTTTGAAGTAGAATTCATTTGACCTGCACCGTTGTTTTTAGCAATTGTCCATTCACTCATCTACCATTTCCTGCATTTTTCCATCACGTAGGTTTCAGCTCCTAATGAATTGGTTCAGAAAATGTTGCCTTTTATTTTGCAAAATGTTTACTGCTTTTGACCAGTTTTCTGAGTTTTCTTAAAATATTATTCCAGAAAACTTATTATATAAAAGTTAAAAGAAACTATGACATCTTTAACAAAGGGATACAAATGATTTCCACTAGTATGCATTGTTTTACATTATTTTAACAATTATTTCAGGTTTGCATATTTAGAAATATATATTAGCTCAATTTGATTTCAATGCTCAGTTATTTGAATTATAAATCATTATGTCGCTTCCAGCTGATCAGTCATGAAATATCTTTGAATTCATTTACATAATGGAATATGTGACTGGTGCAGCTATGTCAGTGTAGTCATGGTGTTCCCTAATGCGTGTTTAGTTGTTTCCAATCATTATCTTTACTGTAATGTGTTTTTAATCCTAATTGTGTTATTTTTAGAGCAATAAACAACTGTCTGGCTTACAAAAATATGGCTTTGGTTAACAGTAAAAAAAAAAAAAATGCCCTAAAGTAGAAACTACCAGCCAGAAGCCCATTATTAATTAGAAACCTTAATAAATAAACTAAAAATATTTCTAACTTTAAAACATAAAATAATAAAACAATAAATAAGTGAAAAACAACCCTCCCCCACTCTGAACTATGACCTCTTCAAAAGGGCAGATTGCTTATAGTGAAGTCTAAAATGAAATCTTAAATTTTATTGCTCATGATATAGATTGTTCCAGATATTTAGAGTTGCTTCTGCTCTTGTCATTTTTACCTGCTTCTGAATTGACCTTAATCTGTATATTATGGCATATTCCAGGGGTTGTTAACTTAAAGTCTGTTAACTTAGGGTTTTTTCTTTTATATTTTGATCACTGTATTTCAGTATAATTGATTTCCTTTATTTAGTACTTCTTTATGTATTTAAAAACATTATTCTGAGACAGTCCAAAGACTTCACCAGACTACCTAAGGGGCCCGTGATTCAGAAAAGGTTAAGAAACCCTGCTGTCTCCTTGTTTCAGTTTTTTGGTTTTTGATATGTCTTTAGGTATTGATATATCAAAAGATAGCCTTCCTTTTAGGAAGGGCTACTAGCTTTAAGGTAATTAGAGACTCTCATTGTGTTATTTGGCTTAAAGCAAAAAGTCAGGTGCCCCAAACACATTTGCATGATTATTGCTACTCTCAGAAGGATTTTTTCCTATTTAGAAAATAGTCGAATTGACTTTTGCAGTGACAATACAATAATATCACTAAATAATTACATCTGTGAGGTTACTACCTCAGAACTCCATATACTGTAGCTAGCCAGTCATATTCACCCTAGGGCTGCTCTTTGCTAAATGTGCAACTCTCCAAATTGGTCGTTATAATATCTTTAAAGTCTAGTGACCACTGGAAAGAATTATGTTTCCCCAGTTTATTTATTATATTGTACTTATCATACATTTGAATTTTTTTCTGTTCTCAACATTTTCAAAACTGAATTTTAGGAATTTGTGGAATCAGATGTTTGATTTGCATATTTCAGGTATGTTGATAAAAAGAGCATCCTTGTGAGGGGTCACTGTGAAATGTCTTCCCTATGGTATACCAGTTAAGATCAATAGATTCCACCTCTTTGAAAGGTTATCTTACCTACAGCAGGAATATCCAAGATTGTTCTGGTGGTTAACACAGGCAGTCATTTTGGGGAATGGAGACCCAGTAGTATGTGAGCTATTAGAATAAAGTAATTTATTTAATTAATGAAAAAGAAGGAAAAGAAGAAGAGTTTTGGTTTTCATCTGAATTTGTTTGTTTGAGTTTTCTCTTCCAGTTCCCATGTTGTTGTTTTAAATAAGAAATGTAATTTTTTTTTCATAGTTTGTTCATCAAAATTCGCACTCCTAATTAGATAAGAGATCTTATACATGGTCAAACATTTAGTTTAAGTAGCCTAATTTTGTGATTCAGTGGCATCTGAGAATTTTATTGCAGAGTATTGTGGTAGCCTACTGTTGATACATTCTCAAAGACTAGGGGTATAAGAGAAACATTCCTAATTTCCTTATAATAAATTCCAACATGACTCATTTATCATTGAAATTACTTATTTAAGCCTTTCTTAAGCCCATTTATATTTCCACTTTTATTATATTCTATTCTGAAAAATAATCCTTTTATTTCCTTTCAAGCTACATTCTTTGAATCCAAAGAAATGTTGCTTAGTTCTGCTACATTGTAATTTGGTAAATAACTTTGTGTTAATCTTGACCATTAGTGTTGATAAAAACTATAGTCATCTCTTCTGTCATTTTTCTGATCACACTAATGCATCCCTTTTGTTTATTCTCATGAAAACCCTTTTATCTTGATCATTTTGCATGTCTTTTTCTGGACCTTATCCAGTTTTATTTTATCCTAAGGTATGAGAATTAGAATGACATACTATTCTAGTTTCAATATTTAAACAAAAGTAAGATTAAAAAAAAAAAACCTTTGCTTCCAAAGATCTTTGTGATTAGTCAAAACATTTTCTTCACCTTTTAAAGGGACACAGCAGTAGAGTGAGTTGATATCTTCAAGGGAAAATCAACCATGATTCTAAACTTATTTTCTTAGGCTACAATTTAAAGCCAAATCTGTGATTTTATACACATAGCCCATCTTGTTTTTACCTTGATGTATTATTACCTTATATTTGCCCACAATGGAGCTAATCTACCACTTTTCATCTTGCCCACATACAGCTTTATGTGATCTCCCTGTAGCTTATCCATTAGTTCAGAATTTTACCACATGGAAATCTTATTAGCATTATCAGAAAACTTGGTTTTACTAATGTACTTTCTTCATTTCTGAAAATTATCTCAGCAAAGGTCCTTCAGTTATCTAAATATTGATATTTCTCTCTCCAGAGAATAGTTCATGTGTCCCACCTTTTATTTCCTGGCTTCATCTGTCCATGACAGACACTTCCATGAGTCTTCTTTTTTTCTAGTGAGAAATGTTGGGTAGAAATCAACTTTGATTGCTAACTCTTTTTCAGCCCCATCATCTAACTCTCCTTCAGCCAAGTCCTGCCAATTCTTCCTTCACAGCATTTGTCATTCATCTCCATTCTTAGTTAGCATCCTCCTGCTCTGTAAGGACTACCTTTCTTAGTTCTTAGTTCTTAGATCTTAGTTCTATTATGTCACTTCATTTTGCAAAAACTCACAATTACTTCCAATCAGTTTTTATGCCTAAATAAAATTTCTCATCTTGGATTTGAGTACATTAATGAATCCATTATTTCATTAGTGTCAGTAGTCCCTCCAGTTGTGTTGATTGAAATCCTGCCTCATCCTGTGTGATTCTTGTCCAGGTACTGCCATAAACCCGTAATAGAGGATCTGCCTAATGCATTGGCAGTCTTCCTCAAGATCAGGGCTTCCTAACCTTGTTTGTATCACAGACACATTTAGTAGTCATGTAAAGCCTGACTCAGTAAGATTTAAGATATGTCTAATCTTCTGAGAATGTTTTTAAATGCATAAAATACTTAGGCTTGCAAAGAAAACCAGTTATTATAAATTTATCCCATAATGAAATACATACAGCTATAATGAAATACATACAATATTATCCAAATATTTTTAAAAAAGAAATTCTCAGACACCAGATTAAGAACCCCTGGTATAGATTTTTTAAATACTCCTTGGGTACCAGTACAACCTTCATGCTATTTTATCAGCTATCCCTTCCTCTTCTTACACATGTGGCCTACCTTACTTTTCCAACCATGCATGTTAGACTAAACAGTCTTCAGCCATTATCCCCATAACTAATCTTCTGATCTGCCTCCCTGCCCTATTTTGTACTCTAGCAAATATATTTTCCTTCTCCTCCTACATTTTTTATCATCTTTTAACCATGAGACATCACATGCCATTCCCTTAATTTGGAATGTCTTTTCCAGTAAGTCCCTCTTAGATTTCAAAATTCTACTAAAGACATTTCCTTCATAAATCCTTTCCAGAGTTATCCCGTGATTCCTTTTTTAAAAAAGTGTTGACTAAAAATCATCTAATTTGTGGTATACTCTCCTATTATTTTGTTCCTTACTTCCAAGAATATTTAGTACATAAGTATTTATCTTTCTCTAATAGAATGAACTATTCTTTGGTAAACCTATCTCACATTATGTTATAAACCTCTCAAAGGATAGAACATGTTTTTTTTTTCTTTTTGCATAATCTCCCGCAAGGTCTATCATAATGTTCTTCAATTAGTAGATGCTCAATGCATGTTGCTTTTGATCTGGCTGATAGACTAAATTTTTTCATCAAACCACAAGTTCTAGTGAGTCAGAGGTCTGAGTGAGGGATATCCTTGTTATCCAATTCCTCTTTGTGTATAATTCAGCCTGATCTGATAAAGGGAAATCTTAGAACTTTGAAATTTTTGTCATTGTACTTAAGCTCTCTGAAGCAGCAGTGTGGTGACTAGAGACCTCACCACAGAAGCAGAAAGACCTGAGTTTAAGACCTGTACCTAGCACATCCTGGTTTAGTGACCCAGGCAAGACTTTAGGACTAGAAGGTACCAAAAAAAAAAAAAAAGAGGAAATTCCTAACCAAGCCATCCTTATATTAATGAAAGCCCAAGCCTAGTCACAACAACAACCAACCACTTCAACCATGTTTGTTGTCGTTATCACCCTTCAGTGATTTCTAACATATCATTGCCTCGATAACAGATTCACTTCTGTGAATATAGCATAGGCTTTGGACTCACTCTTCTGACCTTCCTTGAATCAGCAAGTTAGGTTCCCAGAGATCAGCTGCTCCATCTACTTACTGAGTTCTAGGAATAACCTAGGTGAGGTTATTATTGCAGGGATGATCCCTATTCAGTATTTCCCAATAAAAACCATTTGACCAGTTAGCATTTCCTCATATTAATTAACTAATTAGGTTTTTACAAAGAGACATTTACTGAGAAATTATAGCAATGGCTGAAATACAGCAACATCTCCCCAAACCCTGAGATGCATCCTCCCCTCTACACACCTACTCCCTGGAGAGAGTAAACTCAAAATTAAAGTGGTTGCTATGAAGCATTCCTCCCCCCGATATCCAGTCAAGAGAGATACTTCTGTAAAGTCAAGCAAGAGCAGCTCTCGAGAGGACTGCTGCTGTGAATAGCTCTAAGGTTTTGATCACATAGTATAGTGAACTCTCTATTTATTCAGCAGTAAACTAAAGTAAAATATTCACAGAAACCAAAGTATAGCATTCCCAATGATATAACACAACAACTTATCACCAAAGTGGCCACATAGTTTTAAGCAAAAGATATCATTTGTAAATCCTTAACTCAGTCATCCTTAAGGAGCAATCCTCTTTAAGGGACACAAAGTACAAAGGTCAAAGTTCTCCACCCCTAGGTCACATTGTCTTAATCTCTCAGTCAAAGTCTTTCTTCTTGATTGGAGATTAGTTTTCAGTCATCCTTAACTCAGTCATCCTTAAGAGGTAAAAGGTACAGAGTACAAAGTTCTCCCACCCCTAAGCCACAGTAAATCATGGTCTTCTCAGTCAGTATTAAGTACCCAAGCAGAGGTCTTTTCATCTTGACTTGAGCCTGGCTCCCACATTCCATGGTTCCTCTTCCATGGGTCTAGCTCCTGCCTGAATCTACCCAACTGTCACTTGGATTCAAAGGTAGGCATCTCTCAGCTCCTCATCCAGTTCCTCCTCTAGTTCCATATTGAAGCTTATAGTGTCCAGTTCACCTCAAGTCCTTTGCAGTTTCTGTTTCTGAGAAGACAAAGCTTAACAGAGCCATAATAACATTCATACATATTACTGGCACCATCATCAATTCACTCTCTGCCTATGAAATCAACACAGACTCACCAACAAGATTTGAGAACTCAACACACATCATCAGTATGGTCCCAGCACCTCTGAAACCCTCCTCCAGGACTTCCGTAAACAGACAACAAGAAAGTCCTCTTTCAAGGCTTCTAGTAAGGTCCCAGAGCTTTTGTACAAAGTATTATAAACAAAAATCAACATACAGAACAGAAAGAGTGCCAGCCTCCACAACCATTCCCCTTCTCAGTTCTGTTCTCTCTGAGCTTGGGCGTCTCCTTATATATGGTCATTAGCTCCTCCCTGTTCCACCCCATCTTCTTGCATTAGCAAGTTCCTCCCACTGTGGGTTTAACAAGTTCTGTTTCTTAACAAAAGACTTGATATAATCAAGGGCAAGATTTAGCTGAAACAAGGTGCTAAATATTTTATTTGGTTGCCGTTACAACTTCCTGGCAATGGGATTCCTTTCTTCAAAAATTCACTTCTGGGCATTGTACAGCCCATAGGAATGTGCTTATTGGACACAGCATCTCATATACCAGGTTGACTCTCTGCTGGTCTTTGTCAAGGAGGTAACTCCTGGGGCAGGCTCCTTCACAGTAGATTTGTCTCTTGCTGCTGCCATCAGCTCCAGTTGCTAAGGAGATCTGTGATGATTTTTCTGACCTCTGAGCCTCACAAGATTACCTGGACCATTCCATCTCACCTAAGATTAAGAAGAATCAATAGAAGGCACTATGCATTCACATTCACAGTCACATGGAGGCCAGGGACAGGAACTGCTCAATGCCCCTCCTTCTAACATAGAGATTAGTAGTAGATGGGGTAGTAGTTCTGGTGTAGCTTACTGTCAGGGAAGAGAAAGGAAGATCTTTACTCCATACTTTTTTTTGGTCATCCTTATTTCTATCTCAGTAGCTAATTAGAAGGCTTTTTTATCAAAACACTATAAACTGACAAGAAACAAGACCTGCATGTACTCCAGCAGGGGCATCCTGGCCCCTCCATTAACTCCTACCCAGATACAAGCTTACCAGGCTTCCACATGTGTTGGTACGTGGCAAAGTGTATGGTATGTTACTTAAGGTTTAGGGCTAAATTGACCCCATTTGTTGAATAAGGTATAATTCTGTCCTCAAAATATTATCCATAAATGTGTATGTGATAACTAGTGTTTATTGGGGCGGCTAGGTAGTGCAGTGAATAGAGCACCGGCCCTGGAATCAGAAGGACCTGAGTTCAAATGTGACCTCAGACACTTAACACAAAAACTAGCTATGTGACCTTGGGCGAGTCATTTAACCCCAATTGCCCTACCTTCCCCCCTCCCCAAAAAAAGAAAGATAACTAGTTTTTATAAAATACTTTAAGATCTACAAAGCACTTCATATGTATTATCAGATTTCTTCCTCACTCTGAAAGGTAGGTACTATTATTCCCATTTTTAGATGAAAAAACTGAGGCAGACAAAGGTTAAACAACTTGCCAGGTATCACACAGCTAGTAAGCATCTGAATCCAAATTTGAACTCAGATCTTCCTGATTCAAGTCCAGCACTCTATCTAGTCTGCCACTTAGGTGCTTCTCTGTATATTTCGTGTTTTTTTTTTTTTCTCTCAATAAAAATCCACCTTCTCTCCCTTTCTCTCCAACTTGAAAGAAATACAAAACTCTTAATATAAACATGTAGAATCAAGGAAAACAGAGTTTCTCATTGGTTGTATCAAAATATGTATACATACATACATACATACATATTTATGTCTCACTCTGGCTTATTTAGTTCTTTTTTTTAAAATTAATTTATTTATTTTCTTCTTTACATCATTCATTTCCACGAGATTTTGAGTTACAAATTTTCTCCCCATCTTTCCCCACCCAACACCTAAAAACAGCCATTCCACTGTATAACCCCTCCCCCAATCTGCTCTCTCCTATGTCCTCCCCCATGCCCCTCTGACTTTCCAGTAAGGCAGGATGGATCTTCCTACCACAGTGCCTGTGTATCTTAATTCCCAGTTGGATGTAGTTAATAATAATAATAACAATTGTATAAAAATATACATATATATTTTTAACATTTGATTATAGAACTTTAAATTCTAGATTCTTTGCCTTCCTCTCTCGTCACCCATCCCCACTGGCAGGACCAGTAATTAAATACAGATTGTACATGTGTAATTATGCAGAACCTCTCCACAGTGGGTATATTGTGAGAGACTGATTATATGTCCCTCCTTCCTATCCCGCTCCCCCCCCCTTGTTCTATTCTCTACCCTGACCCTGTCCCTGTCCCTGTCCCTTCATAAAAGTGTGTACTTCTATCAACACTCTGTCCTCCCCTCTGTCATCCCACCCCTCATCCCCATCCCCCATACTCTCCTGTGTGGCAAGATACCCAGTTTAGAGTTTATGTCATTCCTTCCCTAAGCCAAGTTCAATGAGAGTAAGGTTGACCCTTTCCCTTTTGCCTTCCTGTTCTTCCCCTCCATTGTAACAATCATCCCTAGCTTCTTCTGTGTTAGATAATTAACTCCATTCTGTCTCTCCCTGTCTCCTCTCATTCTAATCCTCTCCCACCTCAGAATTTCATCTTTTAGAGTATCATCCCTTCCTATTCAATTGATCCTGTGCCCGCTGTGTACTCATATATACACATACTCAGATATGTGTTTGTACGCATATATAAACCCTCCTATATAGACATGTGTATGTATATGACTATATTCCCTTCACGTATGCTCATACTAAGAAAAGTTTCACAAGTTACAATTATCATTTTTCCATGTTGACAATAGTTCAACTTTGATAAGTTCCTTATGATTTCTTTTCCATGTTGACCTTCTCATGCTTCTTGTATTTGAGTGTCAAACTTTCTTTTCAGTTCTGGTTTTTTCAGCAAGAATGTTTGAAAGTCCTCCACCTCACTGAATGACCATATTTTCCCCTGGAACACTATACTCAGTTTTGCTGGGTAGGTGATTCTTGGTTTTAATCCTAGCTCCCTTGATCTCCAGAATATCATATTCCAGGCCCTTCAATCCCTTAATGTAGAAGCTGCTAGATCCTGGGTTAGCCTAATTGTGTTTCCACAATATTCAAATTGTTTCTTCCTGGCAGCTTGCAATACCTTCTCCTTGATC